>JAJPUD010003673.1:100976-147233 GCA_023553655.1 Myrmecobius fasciatus | reverse complement strand
AATTACAAGGAGATTGAGTTTATTCTGTGCATTCTATCTCAACTGAAGAAAAATGGGCTGAGGGCAAAAAGAAATGGCCTGGTTGGTTTTTAAAGCTAATCCATTTGCAAGAAGAATGAATATATTTTTGGCCAAAGTCCATTTTTGTATCAGTAGGGAAGATGGCCCTCCTCATTTCTTCTTCAAAATAACCTGGTCTTTACAGATATTTTGCACAGTCTAGTTTGACATCTTTGATGTGAGAACCCATATAACTAGCAAAATATGTCTTTTCAACAGGAAAACCTAGTGCAAGATTAGTTGTATTGATTGCCTGACAAACCTAACTTGGTCATTGTACTGATTACGTTTGGCCATTGGAATAATCTAACAGATTATGGTTAGAAAGATGATCTCCCTGATCTTAATGAATACTTTTGAAAATTTTTATTTGATTCTAACCCACAACATTTGTCACCATCACTGTAGAATCAGTCTTAATTGGCTTTTAGGTGGTTTAAAGTTTTAAAATAGAATCCTAGAAAAAGAAATTGGATATTGAAAGAAAATATATTTGAACAATGATTAATTACTCATTATTCCCCAAATATAGCCTATACTTTCCCATCTCTCGGCCTTCTCTTATGTCATGTTTTCCTGTCATGCCCAATGTCTTCCCTTTTCCTCTTATCTCATTATTCTCCTGCAGGGCACAACTCAGTTGTAACTTCTTTCATAAAGACTTTTCTAACCTTTTACAGATGAAAATGGTGAACTCCCAGACTTGAAGAATCTTATGCCTCATGTATTTATTCAGCTGAGTTCAACAAGAACCTCTTATCTGCTGAGCTTATCACTGGTTGTGTTAGAATCATTTGGAGATGTGTGTTATTTCTTACTAGCTTATAAACACCTTAAGGACCAGTATCATGTCTGAAATGTCTTTGTACCATCCAACAATGATAGACACAGTATTTTTCTTATAGTAAATATTGAGTAAATATTTGCTGGATGGATGAATAAATAAACAAATGAATTTTCTCATCTGGGAGGTTTTTTCCCCCTATCTCTAGACTGATCATTTCCAAACTGAAGCCTTTGCAATCCAAATATATGACAGGTCCCAGATGTTGGTTACACTATTCTATAGGCCCACAATCTTTTTTTTCATAGTGCTATCAGGTAACTTGCTAGAGAGGAGACAATATCCTTTCTGAACAAGAACAAATCTCTTAAGCAAACTGAGGTGAAATTTCTTTTCCAGTTCTTTCTTCAGGATAAAATCATTTTTCATTTGGGATGCCAAAAGCACACTCCTACTGAGGGTCTTAATTCTCACTACAGAAGAGGTCTCTAAATTTGTTTTTTTTTTCTCCCCAGCCCTGTTTCCTGGAAGAGATTTGGCTTGTTTGCCATTGTTCCCTCCTCTGCTCCCTCCCCTTTCTCTTTTCTCTTAAAGGTTCTTTCAACTGTCCCCTTATACATGCTCAAGTCCTTTCTTCTATCAGTGTATGCGTTTGTGTCTCTTTGTATCAACCACACACTACTCTTCTCACTGAGAAGTTATTGAGTGGTTGTATGCTTGAATAGTCCAGAACTGAGAAAAGACCCTCTTTCCTGCAGCTTTTTCCTTTATGTGGTTACAACATGAAAGGTTACTAATTTTAATTATTCCCTCCAGGAAGCCCAAGGTTAATTTGTTATATTCTACTAGATAATACTCAGTTTTTAAAGCAGGAAGAGTTAATTTCCACAGATGTCATGACATCTCAGTGAATGATCTTGGAGCCCCACCTCTACCATCTATAAACTTTAAGTTCTATTTCAGGCATCAATCCCATGAAATAATCTATAATAAAGTACTTTGTAAATCATAAAAGCGCCATAATTGCCAACTTATTATCATAACTAGTGTTGAGTCACAATTTGAAAAGTTTTCCAATCTTTTGAAATCCAGTTTATTATGTTGCAACAATGCTGGTGGTTTGCTCAGCAGATTGCTATTAAGTAAGAATTTCCTAATGGTATAGTCAGGAGCAGCAGGTTGTGTGCTACTTTGTCTGAAGGCAATCAAATTGACTTGATTGCATTCAGAAGGAGCCAACAATTAGCCTTGAAGTAGATCTGTGTTTTCATTAAGCAAAAACAAAAAAAAAATGGGCTTTAATGAGTGTCTTATATGAAAAGTATTATCCCTCTACTAGTTAACATTGCATTTGGGAACAATGCATAACTGGAGATATCATAGAAACCAAATCTCTCTTTAAAAGCCTGTGAGTGCCTTTATTTCCAGCCAGGTTTGACTTCTGAGAATGTTTCATTAGTGATTGACAGAAGAATTTTATAGTTATTCTTCTTTGTCAAACAGTCCTGTTGGGATGAATTATGTAGACTTGCCTTGCAGCTTTTCAGGCCCTGCTTAGAACTGATGGTTCTTTTCAGCCAATACTATGGCTGTGGTTATCCTGGTGGTGACCAAAATTGGGCATTCCTCCTTGTTTTGGGCTGTATCTACCCTGTCCTTTTCTTTAGTTTCTAACTAGTAACCTGACAAAGAACTGCCTGGGAATAATATTCTCAGATAAATGAGTAGTGGATGTCAAAGATGGTATCAGAAATAGCTTCCTTTTTAAGAGTGACAACAAAGAACTTCTATGTTGAGAAACACAGTATAATTAGCTTTTAATTTATTTTTTTATTTTTTTTATTTTTTATTTTTGCTGAGGCAATTGGGGTTAAGTGACTTGCCCAGGTCACACAGCTAGGAAGTGTTAAGTGTCTGAGACTAGATTTGAACTCGGGTCCTCCTGACTTCAGGGCTGGTGCTCTATGCACTGCATCACCCAATTAGCTGCCCAATTAGCCTTTATTTTTGAACAGGACTAAGTCTAACTGTTGTATATTTTAGATGACACATTTGAAAAGGCTGTTAATTTTAATTTCATCTCATGAAGTCAGTGAGAGGCAGAGAAAATTCTATTGAATAGTAATCTTTGTGGTCAAGTAAACTTGTCCATGTTTTCAACATCATCTTGAATGATTTAATTTACTCCCCCCCCCCCAACATTTCCCTTCAGCCCAGTGCCGCTCTCCCTGAGAATACAGTGATGATTCTTTCTGGGCTGAGTTTAGAGTTGAGGAAACATTATTGAAGCTTGATAAGTCAGGTCTAGGCAACAAATATTATGTGCCAGCTATATTCCAGGCACAGTGCTAATTACTGAAGAAACACAAAAGACAGGCCACTCTTAAGAGCTCACAGTCTAATGGGAGAGATAATAAGCAAACAACTATATACAGACAAGATACATGTAGGGTAAATAATAGCTAATTCCTGAGTGAAGGCACTAAAATTAAGAAATAAGATTTCTGTTTCTTGAATTTTAGTCATTGGTCTGAATCCTTAAACCTTAATTAGGACTTCTCTACCTCTAGGAGCCCTCACAGTTCTTCTGTGTCTCCTTAATTTTTACTTTGATAAAATTTTTCAGCATAAACATTTAAAGCAAATTTCAGGAGCTCTATAATTTCATTAATATGAACATGTAGAAAGCACTACCTTTGCCTAAGGCAGTAATTAGAGGACTGAGCCTGAAGTCAGGAAGATCTGAGTTCAAATTCAGCTTTATGCGTTCATTAGCTGTGTGACCCTGGACAATTCATTTAATCTTTGTCTGCCTTAGTTTCTTCATCTGTAAAATGGACATAATAATAGCACCTGCCTCCCAGGGTTGTTAGGAGAATAAGATCAGATAATATTTATATAGTGCTTTGCAAGTGTTTAAGTACTTTGTAGATGCTATTTTCTTCCTCCTCCTCCTCCTCCTCATCCTGATGTACTGAAGGTCTTTCTTTAGATTTCTTTTTACATTTTTTTAGTTACTAATGCAATATTTGGGCTGTTAACCAACTTATCTATTTTTTACAGTAATACATCTCTTTAATAAAATTCCTTATGCCACTTCTTGCATGTGGATCTTTTTTGGAAAGATACTGGAATGCACCCTTTACACATTATTCCTTTGTCTTCTGGGTCATTCCCATCTTTGATTTTTCAGAGATTATGATGATCCAAGCCATATATTATCTCCAGAAGAATTTTTGTGTGTCCCAAGTACAATCTGGCCTAATCTTCTTTTCATCTAATTTAATTTCGCACCTAAATCATTGTCCATTTGCAATGCTTAACCATTGCATGGTGCCTTGCACATAGTAGGTATGCAACAAATACTTTTTTTTTATTAATGCTCTTTATTTGCAAAACATGTATGGGTAATTTTTCAACATTGATCCTTGTGAAGCTTTCTGTAACAAATTTTTCCCCCCTAGGCCTCCCCCCTCCCCCCGATAACAGGAAGTCTACCACATGTTAGTTATGTTAAAATACTTGACAAATGGAATATGTGTATACATATTTTTAGTTATCTTGCTGTGCAAGAAAAATCAGATCTACAAGAAAAAAATCTGAGAAGGGAAATATAATGCAAGCAAACATCAATAGAGAGCATGAAAATATTATGTTGTGGTCTACATTCATGTCCCTCTCTCTGGGTGTATATGGTTTTCTTCATCGCTGAACAATTGGAACTGGTTTGAAACATTTCATTGTTAAAGAGAGCCACATCCTTCAGAATTGATCATCATATAGTCTTGTTGTTGCCGTGTATAATGATCTCCTGGTTCTGCTCATTTCTCTCAGCATCAGTTCATGCAAGTCTCTCCAGGCCTCTCTGAAATCATCCTGCTGGTCATTTCTTATAGAATAATAATATTCCATGACATTCATATACCATAATTTGTTCAGCCATTCTCCAATTGATGGGCATCCATTGAGTTTCCAGTTTCTAGCGACTACAAAAAGGGCTGCCACAAACATTTTTACACATGTTGGTCCCTTTCCTTCCTTTAAGATCTCTTTGGGACATAAGCCCAGTAGAAACACTGCCGGGTCAAAGGGTATGCACAGTTTGATAACTTTTTAAGCATAGTTCCAAATTGCTCTCCAGAATGGTTGGATCGGTTCACAGTTCCACCAACAATGTATCAATGTCCCAGTTTTCCCACATCCCCTCCAACATTCATCATTATCTTTTCCTGTCAAATTAGCCAATCTGACAGGTGTGTAATGATATCTCAGAGTTGTCTTAATTTGCATTTCTCTGATCAGTAGTAATTTGGAGCACTTTTTTATATGACTGGAAATAGTTTCAATTTCATCATATGAAAATTGTTTATATCCTTTGACCATTTATTGATTGGAGAGTGGCTTGAATTCTTATAAATATGAGACAATTCTCTATATGCAATAAATACTTATTAAATTGACTCTTTGTACTATGGTACTAACAATAGGACTTAGGGGGAAACAGAGATTTTATTATTTCTCCCCAAATGATATTAATGATTACCAGCCTATATGGCTAAATTCTCAAAGATTTTTACAAAGATGAATGAGATATTCACATATATTAACAACAACCTTGATGAAGCTATGAAGAGGAAACACACTTTTGCAAATGATTTTCTATAATGGATTTATATTTTTACAATTTCACAGTTGAGCCAAAGGTTCAATTATTAAACACCAAAAAAAGGCAGGGCATTAGTCTTGGTAGAGAAAAACAAAATGTTAAAGATTTTCCTCCTAAGAGTCTTTCATGCATATGTCAAGATCATTAAAAATTCCAATCACCAAAAATAACCTTAATAATAGCTATCTAAATATTAATGCCAGGTGAAGCATAAAGTAGAATGAATGTATGCTTGGTAAAGGTTGTCACCACTGAAATGGATGATGTCTTACTCAAAATGAAAAAGGATTCCCTATACTTTTTGGATTGCCTAATAATTATGTCTGGAGTTCACAGGTCTGTGGATTTCAGGAAGTCTCTGAAATTAAATAGGAAAAAATTACAAGTTTTTACCAATCTTGAACTGAAATTAAGCATTTCTTTTAGTTATTAATATAGTTAACAAATATGCTAAGAACAAAAAATAATTAAGAGCTCCTGTAAATGATTAAGTCCTCTCAGTGCTCTACTTTGCAAATGATATTGTACTGATTTATGATCAGGGGTCTATAATGGGATCCATGATTGCTTTAAAAAAAGATTACCCTAAACATACTTAGCGAAGTTTTCAAGTAACTAAAGAAATATAAATGTCCTATTGCAGCCATCTTTTAAGAGCTCACCTTGTATGAGCCCTTTGATCTCAGAGGCGAGATGAATGAGGCAGGGGAACTCATAGGGTGTGAAAAGAGCTCCAGTTTATTATGCCACACAACCTTGTTGATATATATTTTTACAAGTGTGATAAGTAGGCAATCCCCAATCACCATTCAGAGAAGCAGCTTGTGGGCATTGTGTATGCATGGTATCTGCCAATGGGAGGAGAGTCTATGCAGTGCGCGCATTTTTCTTAACATGTTTTTTAAAAAAAGAACAAACAACATTAATTCTGGATAACAAACCATCTGAAGATTTTGATAGACACCCTCCCCCATTTCCTTTTTTAACCTGGATACCTTAATTTTGTTTTTCCAGAAGTTTTTCAATTAAAGTTATTAAAGTAATTTATCTTTTGTAGTAGATCCTGCCCCTTGTTGTTTAAGAATACATTTCCTACCAAGATCTATGATGAATATATAACTTGCTTCTCTTCTGATTTTTGTTATGATTTTTAATATTAGGTTTATTTGTTCATTTTAAATTTATCATGGAATGCATTGTAAAATAGTAGTCTAAACCTAATTTCTGCCTGATTGCTTTCCAGATTTACTAGCAGTTTTTTTTTAATCAAATAGGGAGTCATTTCCTAAGGAATTTATGTTTTCTAGTTTATCAAAAAAAAAAAGGGGTTAAGTTTCCTTTTTTATGATTCCCCTGCCTGGTCTGTTCCATTCATCTGTTTCTCTATTTCTTAATCAATAACAAATGGTTTTGATGACTGCCTCTTTATAATATGATTTCAGGTTTGAAAGGATTATTCTCTGTTCATCCCTACTTTTTCATTATTTCTGCTGATATTATAGATTATTTGTTTCTCCAGATGAATTTTTCTATGATAGTATCAAATTCTGTAAAACATCCCTTTCACTGTTTCATTGGTATGGTACTAAAACTTAATTAAGTTTAAAAAAAAAGTTATGTTATCTATAGAGTTATGATCTTGGAAAAGTTGGCTAGTGTTAAAGAAATGAAGCTTCTAAAGTTCCTCCATTTATTAGGGTTGTAATCAAATGAAATCTCTAGTCATGTTTGATAATTAGGAAGTAGTATGAATAGGAGCAAAGAATGGAGCAACAGAAGAGTTTTTGTTGGGGATTAAGTGGTCTCTGAGTCCACCTTATAGCTCCTTTACATGTTCTCATGGCTCAGGTTTTAAATAAATTAGAAGCCAGGAGGCCTGGAAGGACAGACCAAAGTATAATATACTAACTACAATTCTTCCTCAGCTTTTGAGGACCCTGACAGCGCCGTGGATGATCGAGACAGTGACTACCGCAGTGAGACCAGCAATAGCATTCCTCCTCCGTATCACACTACTTCCCAACCCAATGCTTCTGTTCACCAGTTCTCGATGCCAGCCCAGCTGCAGCAGCAGCAGCTCTTTCTTCAGGGCAGCTCTCGAGACTCCTGCAATGACTCTGGGCAGAGCTATGACTTTGATTACCCAGAGCGGAGGGCCCTCAGGTGGGTACTATGGACAAAATTCTGTGTGTGTGAGTGTATGTCTTTTTGCCTGTCTCTATCTCTCTGTCCATAATAAAGTAGAAAAAAAAATTACTGCCTCTGGAAACTAAAGTATTTTCCATCAGAGGCAGCTAGGTAGTTCAATGAATAGAGCACTGAGCCTGATGTCAAGAAGATCTGAGCTCAAATATCATCTTGGATACTTTCTAGCTATGTGATCCTGAGCAAGTTAATTAACCTCTGTTTACCTTAATCCACTGCCTTGAAAACCGCACATACAGTCATATACACCTGAACAACAGCTAATCCTGCCTCTGATGCTATTCTATCCATATGATTTTGGACAAGTCATTTTACTTCACTGGTCTTCAGTTAATTCATTTATAAAATGAGGGGACTGCACCAGAGTGTCTCCCCTTAATATCTCTATCTGTGATCTTATGATCCTACAAAAATGTCATACAAATATGTCATTGATGGGAGGGATTTGGGAATTATAACTGGAAATTCAGTTGAAAATACAAAAATGTGACCTCACAAGCTATGAGTGCTTTGTCTAGAGCATTTGGATTTGTTTCTTTTCATCCAAAATATGTTCATGGGAATATACTGAAAAAATACCCCAAACTTATCTACAAGAGATCTACTTTACCAAGTAGATCATTGGCAGTTTGTTTTAAAATAATTTAATTGAGCTAATCTCATCTGTTTCTGAAATGAAAGTTACTGTCTCATCCTGTTGTCCATCTTGCCACACTTTCACCAGTGAAATAAAAATCTCAGGCTTCAATCTGATGAGCATCTCTTTCTCTAAGAGAATCATTCAGTGGCTTGCAGGCTACTCTAGTTTAGTATTCTCTGTTTTTACCAAGGAACTTTCTTCACATGCCCAAATTCTTTTTCTTTCTAATATAGTCATAAGGAATCTCCTTGGAATTAATTCCCCCTTTAAACTATATCTTAGATATACACATAAATATATTCATGTAGTTTTCCCCATTATAGTGTAAGCTCCTTGAAAAATTATTGAATGATTGATTGACTAAATCAATTGGCATTTGTTTTAATTAGTTTGTCACTTGGTTTCTATCTTAGTAGTTCATTTTAGTTTCAGTCTCTCCTCCTTTCAGTGATGATGAGATACACATTCACTGGTGTTTCTTCCAGTGACATTATCATTAAAGCTTATGAGCTCTTCTAAATTCATTGCTAAAGATGTTGGAAGGATAACAGTTCTAGCTTGAGTCATAATACCCTTTCATTTGTTGAACAGCTCTTACTTGGGAGGCAGAGACATTTTGAAATTCATTTCTATAATGTTTAGTTTCTACTCTCTCTCAGCCTTTTCCCCAAGTGACAGAAATCATTCAATGAGCAAGAATCTATTGAACTTTTGGATGTCCACAACTTTGTGCAGGGTGGGAGTAAATAAAAGTGTTAGACAACCCTCTCTTGAAGCTCCTCATCAGAGACTAATTGGGAATAAAAGACTAAGATACATTAAACAATTAGAGAGCAAGGAAATCTTAAATTCTGTGTTATTTCCTCTAAGGACTATAGGAGTTCAGAAATGAGAAGCATCTTTATGAAATGGAAATCTAGAGAAAAGTCCTCCTTCTTTTGCTATAAAAGTTATCCTAATATGAATGATTATTAAAATTAAATATTAAAAAAATTCATCAGAAATTTCCTTCATAGTTTTAGAGTGAATGATACAATCAATCAACAAACAATTTAAAGTGTCTATTATGTACCAGATACTGGGCTAAATTCTGAGGACACAAAAAGATAAAAACAATCTTTATTCTATTTTTTAAAAAATAATAGCTTTTATCAAAATATATGCAAAGATAGTTTTCAGCATTCACCCTTGCCAAACCTTGTGTTCCAAATTTTCCTCCCTCCCTTTAACAGCAAACAAATCACTATATATTAAACAAATACAGTTCTTCTATACATATTTTCACATTTAAATAATCTCTATTCTAAAGTGTTCACAATTCAATAAGGGAGATAGACATGTAAACAACTACATACATACAGAGATACACATGCACATATGCATGCACACAAACATGATATGTTCAATGTGGGGAGGGGGTAGGAATAGGAGGACATAGAAGACAGTGGAATTTGACCTGAATTTTAAAAGGAGCCAGGGAAGCAGACTACTAAGATGATGAGGGAGAACATTCGAGACATTGGAAACAGGTAGTGAAAATAACAGAATCAGGAAATAGGTTATTATGTTGGCTGGAATAGAAGGCTGAAGAACAGGATTTGGTATTGCAACTCATTTTTTTTTTAACATTACTCTTTATAAGTTTTATCAGGTAACTTGCATAAACCTGCACTTGTTATTGCTTTCTTTTAAAATTCTTAAATACATTTAAGAAGTATGGAAAATAGCAATGCTCTGTGATGTAAAATACCCTAATTATTCTTAATTGATTAAGCATAAAAGACTGCAATTGGTTTAATAATTCAGTGGTCAGAATTTGAACAGTAAGATAATCAAAGCCCAGAACCTAAATCACCAAACAATTATTAAATAGTCACTATGGCTCTGCTGCCTGCTATTAGGCAAGATATCTTTGAATTACAAATATCAGTCTTACAAAAATAAGGGTAAGGGTGGATTTAGAATAGACTGTGCATTATGTCAAAGAAGAAACAGACCAGAATCATCAGCTAATGATATAAGATAATATTTGAAACTGTAAGCGACTTTGAAAATCATCTAGTGGAAAGAACGAGTCACAACCAGGTGCAAATCCTGTCTCTGTCACTTAGTCTCCCAAGGCCACAGGTTTTTTTATCTATAAAATGAGGGATTTGGGCTTAGGTGATCATTAAGGTGCCTTCTTGCTCTAAATCTGTAATCTTATGATTTAGTTCAACTTCCTGGTTAATGAGAGAACATTGAGTTAATTTGCCACAAAATCAATATATAATACAAGGGGAAGGGAGCTATGGATGAGAAATTCTGACACCAGAACAGGCTGAAGAAATTCACAACTTTACCAGATGAAGTTCTAAGATACATGAGAATTCAGCAGGCTTGGCCAGATTCCTACAGTTTGCCAGTGCTAAGAAACTTTTTTGCTTCAATCCTCTGTTTTCCAAGCTTATTTGTCCTATAACTCATAACATCAACTGGTACTTGATGTGATTGTGAATGAAGACATAGTCCCTAGACTCAGGGAAATTTTAGTTTATTAAGGATGATAAGACATGTACAAATGACTATAATGCAAAGTAACATTTGATAAGTACATAGAAAAATATTTTTAAAATATTTTGAGCCCTTGAGGAGAATTTATTTTGAGTGAAGGGATCAGAGCAAACTTCATAAAAGAGGTTACTTTTGAGAAGGTCCTTGAAGGATAAATAAGCTTTCAAAAGGTAGATATGGGTGGTGATAGTGGGGAACAAGGTGCATTCCAACTAAGAAGGTGATCATGAGCAAATGTATGCAAGTAGAAAAACTGAGACAAGACTATGTCAGAATATAAATATTGATCCTAAAATGCAAGAACATAAATAACAGAACTAGAAAGTGAAAGCAGTTAAGCCTGTCTTAACTTGACCCAGGGAAAAAAGAAAACCTTTAAGGACAAAGCAGGAGCAGGTGGTGTTCAGAACCTTCAGAAAGGAAGGGCAGAACTGGACTGTGTTCAAAGAAGTCACACCTGACTTCTCTGGTGTGCAACTGGAAGCAGGGAGGGCAAGCAAGAAAGACAGAGCTCCTCAAAAGGCCCTAAAAAGAAATGGGGAAGTTTGCCAAAATCTGGCAAAGATGATGGGGAAAAAACAGCTAACTGGCTCCTTGCCTCTATGGATTATTGATTAGAAAGAATTTGCAAGGAAAATAACTCTTTCATTGACTTCCAGTTCACATTACCTATGTTATTTTCTTTTTTCTTTTTTTTTTAAATTTTTTTATTAAAGCTTTTTATTTGTATAACATGTATATGGGTAGTTTCCCAACATTGATCTTTACAAAGCTTTCCATTACAAATTTTACCCCCAGTCCCCTCCCCTCCCCTAGATGGCAGGAAGTCCACTACATGTTAATAATGTTGAAATGCTTGAGAAGTTATGCAAGAAAAATCCTATCTACAAGAAAAAAAAAAGAATCAGAGAAAGGCAACACAATGCAAGCAAATGTCAATAGAGATCATGAAAATGTTATGTTGTGGTCCATATTTCATATCCCTCTCTGGGTGTATATGGTTTTCTTCAGTGAACAATTGGAATTGGTTTGAGACAATTCTTTGTTGCAGAGAGCCATGTCCGTCAGAATTGATCATCATGTAATACTGTTGTTGCTGTGTATGATGATCTCCTGGTTCTGCTCGTTTCACTCAGCATCAGTTCCTGCATAACTATGTTATTTTCAAACAACACAGTTTCTGATTCCCTGCAGAGATGATTTAAGCTGTATGAATTTCTTTAGTGCTTATGGAAACCTTATCTTTATTTTCAGGTAACAAGTTGAAAATATAACTGGCATAGAGTATAGTATAAAACACATGGATCCTGGTCACTTAACTCTTATCCCAGTGCCTGGCGTGGAGTCGATCTTTATTAGATACTTGTTAACTTGAATATTATGGAACCTTAAATATGCATATTTCATCATACCATACAACTTTAGAATAAAGAGGGATTTCACAGATCACCTAATGCAGTCTTATACTTGATACATTAATAATCTCTTGTGATGAATGAAGAACCTGAGAGATAGATTTGCTGGGTAATTATTAATTAGCCTATCTAATAATTGGTAAATTGATTATCATAGAGAAAACCATAAAAAGGCAGAAAACTTTAATATGGTTTTTAATATGGTTTAATATGGTAAGGTGCTCCTTACAAGTTAAAACCAACCCGATAGATGGACATGTGATGAGGAGATAGGCTGGAAGTCTTCATTTTTTCCTGCTGAGAATGTGATTTGATCATGATCAGCTTCTGACAGCACTCTGGAATCCATCTCAATCCAAACCTCTGTTTGATTTTCTTTTCCATGGAAAATTCTGCTTGGTGTAGTAACTTGAAGATACTAAATGATATTTCTTTACAGATATTCAAAAGGTCAAACTTTGTGGTAAATCATCTGTGCCGTCTCCTGTGATTCCTGATTAATACATTTTTATTAAAAGGTTTGATGCTATAATTAGATTTAGCTATTATCATTAAATAGCTAAACTGCTTCATTCACTGAACCATGATCTGAAGGGCCAGTAGGAACATGATTCAAATATTTCCACCCTTTGTCAAATGTCAATTCCATATGGTGATAATGTGAAGTTTGCCTCTTTTGGGTTTCTTGGATTAATTTGTCTCCTTAGCCAACTTTCCATCCTTTTATTTGGATTTCCTGTACAAACACTTTAAAAGCCTAGTGACTAATGCATTCCTCTTTACTCTTGTTTATATTTACTTTAGAGACAAAAGATTGTAGACTATATTGCCAGTAGGTATTATTAAATCTTTTGTTGAGTATAAAGATATGCTTCCTGGGAAGCAAACAGTTTCTAAGTCTGAGAAGTGGTTTAGATCTCAGTTGACAGCTTAAAAGCCATCTATATTTGCAATTTATTTTGCTGTTGTAGAGCGATATGATATCACTTCTAATATGACTAGCTATTAACATGCAACCTTCCATGTTTTTGTTTTTGTTTTTGTTTTTTGTTTGTTTTTTGCTTTTTGTCGAGGCAATTGAGCTTAAGTGACTTGCCCAGGGTCACACAGCTAGGGAATGTTAAGTGTCTGAAACCAAATTTGAACTCAGGTTCTCCTGACTTCAGGGCGGGTGCTCTATCCATTGCGCCACCTAGCTGCCCCGACCTTCCATGTTTCTATTTAGATTTCACAATACTAGTGTATTAATATTAGTTCCTTAGAATGCGATATTTTGACAATAGTTTTTTGTTTTGTTTCTGACAGTACAGCACATATTTGCTAAAGTCTTATGTATGTTGACAGGCAAAGATATTTTTCATCGTTTTAAATTTCTTTATTTCTTCCTTTTTTTAAAGCCATGCTTTAGATCACGTCCCTGCCTATATGGACTCCGAAGACTTACTTAGGCAAGTGGGCAGTCATACTCGTGTTTCTTTAAACCCAAACTTATCTTTTATAGCCATATAACTATTGGGTTAATGGAGTTTTGTTAAAACTATGGATGTATCATAGGTCTTTTTGAAATAATTAGCTCTAATTGCAAATTTATTTCAAGCACTGATACATAAGTTCACTTTTTTATTTTAATGAAAATAGAAACCTTACAGAAATAAAATGTAGCATATGCATATATGAACAAATTTTTCCTTTGGGTTATAACTTATTTTCTGACTTGAATTAGACTGTTTTACTTCATAGAAATGACATTGCTTTAGGAATTCTAATATATGTTTTCTTTGAACAGTATTTAAAGTTTTATTTGATTGTTTCATATGTATTGTACAGATCAAATTGACTACATAATTTTTATCTTTTTTATAAAATATTTATTAAACTTTTTTTCTTCCTTTTCCTTCTTTGCCTTCCTTTTCCTTTTATTCTTCTTCTTGTATGCCAGACAAGGTTCACTAGTTAGAAGCAAAAAAATTAGGATCATTCCAGCTATCTCCAGACCTGGAGATGAAGAACAAGAGGACATATATGAGGATTTAGGAGGGCAACTCATAGAAGAGTTTTTAGAAAGCAATCATCAGAACTGGCAGGAAACAAAGCTAAAAGAAATCCAAAGCTTTTACAAAACTAGTGAAAATTATCACAAGCAGGAAGAAGTAAAATATAAGAATTGGCAAAAGATGCAACTCCAAGAGCAATATAGGAAATTTACTACCACACCAAATTTTGGTACTGAGTCAGAAATACTTCCTGTTTCCAGATACCCTAAGGAATATAATACTATAGACAGGAGAAGGAAAAAGAAAGTTAGATGCAATAGTTCTGAAGACAGTGAAAGAAGCTACTATGATCATAGAAACTTGAGATCTCATGATTCTATCTCAGATGCTAAAGTAGTAATTAAATCTGAAACTAAAAATAAATTTTCAGAATATGCTAGTGCTGAAAAATATAACTTTTGCCATACTGAAAAGAAAAACCAAATTTATCCTATTTTGCGTCCATATAAAAATGGACTTTTAGTTAAAAGTGGCAAGTGTGCCCCCAAGTTAGAAAGTGTTGAATATGATGATTCAAATTGTCTTGAAGATTGCAAGAAGGTAATTCATTTAGAAGAGTCCAAAACTACTTTTATTCCAGTAAATATTCCTGAAGAATCTGATAGCAGTGCTTCTGATGAACTGCATTATTCCCTTGTTTCACCAGATGAGCTGGATAAGCTACCTTTACTTTCTTTGTGTCCATCAAATACCTGCCATTATGGAGAGTATCTTGAAAACTCTTACGCAACAAATTCAGCTTTCTCCCCACAAAGGCTGAATTGTGATGTCAACGTGCATAAAGAGAACAAGGAAGGTCACATGAAAGTGTTGGTGCGGTCTCCTATGGAGGAACCTCAGGAAGAATATGTTGATACCATGGATGAGTTACAGTATTTAGTGGAAACAGTGTCTGAATATTTAGCTGAGAAGGAAGAAGAAATCAACAAATTTAGTTCTCTTTCAAAATCTAAAACAAAATATAAACAGAATAGCACTTTTGATACTGTAGATCAGAAACCATTAGTGGATAAAATATCACATTTCCTCTCACAGGAGACTGGCAAGGATGGCAAAGTCAAAACTCTTCCTCTCCCTGAGTTAACTGGAGTGAAAAACACAGTCAGTTCTTTGTTTACTTCATTCACTGAAAAGGTAGGATCAAGCACGAAGCATCTTTCTGCTTCTGTGGAAAAGCTTGTTAACTTAGTTCCTGAGAAAACAGAAATCTCTCCCCCAAAGGAAAATAGTTCAGATTCTAGAACTGGAGCCAGTTCAGTATCACCAAGCCCAAAAATAGGTGGCCAAATCGAAAGAGATCTTTCCATGCATTCTCCATTTCCCTCTCAAACAAGTGACAATGCAAATGCTGTCAGAAGGGACATAACTTCTGAAAATGATTGTAAAAATACTAAGACTGTGGCTCCAAGTCTTCAGGATTCACCAGACTCTATCAGAATCCAATCTGATCCATCAGAAAGTACCATAAAAGACTCGCCTTTCCCAGAGACTCAGAGTTCAGTCATGAGTTCTATTTTTAATATGATAAATCCATTAAAGATTTTTTCAGAAAAGGAAGAAACAAAAAAAGTTGACCAGTGTTTTCTAACAACAAAAGAAAGCCACTTGAAGACTGACCATGAGTCACTACAAAGGGAGGCTACCTTAATAAATGACAATAGTTGCAGTGTAGTGCTAGATGTGAATTATAAAGAGATTATTGGCCAGGCCCAAGTTCATCCATGTGAGGATTTGCCATCTTCAGGAGTAACCAATGAACTTCTAAACTCAGTTAATTCTTCCTGTGTGAAAGATAACATGGGGAGCCTTTCAGAAGAACAAACATGTACACATGTGCCTCACCTGTCAAGTAAGCAAGAAGTATGTGCCAAAGATATATCAGGAGTTCCTTGTGAATCAGGTAGTAAAAATAAAAATCAAAATGTAAATGAAGAGACTTCTTTACCACCTTTAAAGCTAGATAAAGTATCTGATGACAGTTTTTTTCTTAGCCCCTTAAAAAAATCCTTTAGTCAATTTTTTCTTACTTCCCCTGAATCATCTTTAAAAGAAGCTTCATTTGTATCTATGGAAGCTCACCAGTCTTATGTTTCAGAAAGCAGTCCAAAGAAAAATAAACGTTCATTTTCTTTAAGTGGGAAGCTACATATTCCATTTTTAGGGTCTCTTGGTAGTTCTGAAAAGCAGCCGGATTTAAAGGAAAATGGAAGCGTCTTTCCTTCTATATTTAAATTTGCTTCCACTGACAACATTACAACCTCTTCAAATCAATGTTTTCATGATCCACCATTAGTTGCTGTTAAAGAACCTAAAAGCAATTGCCCAGAAGTTTCACAAAATAGTTCAACAAAATCCAATTCCATTGAAACTATTTCCAGTCTTCCAGATGAACTTAAGGATACCCAAAAAATCCACCAAAGTAAGCACAAACTAGAAAATGAAAATAAATATGATAAAGATATCTTGGGCATCCCTATAA
Organism: Myrmecobius fasciatus; assembly: GCA_023553655.1. NCBI lineage: Eukaryota > Metazoa > Chordata > Mammalia > Dasyuromorphia > Myrmecobiidae > Myrmecobius > Myrmecobius fasciatus. Next base: position 130,377 of record JAJPUD010003673.1, on the reverse strand, counting down.
CTATACCCAAAGAGTACAATATTTCTAATTTTTCAGGAAGAAGTAAAAATTTAAATCAAAAAGTAAAAACTTCAACAGTATCAGATTCTTCATCAGTTTTAAATGCTGACTTTTCAAAATCAACATCAGTTTGTGAAAGTAAAGATGATGCTCCTGAGAAAAGTGCTAGTCAAGACCTACTTTATGGACAGCCAAGATTTTCTTCTGAAAGTTTACTCAGTCCACAAGAATTAAATATGAAAAGTGAAAGTCATCATCAGAGAAATAGTAACTCAAGTTTGCTTTCTGGAATATTTAAGTTTGTATCAAATGAAAATGTTGCAGATGGTAAACCAAATAAAGTAAAGTTCAAATCTTTAGATTTCAAAAAATGGTTAGATGTAAATAGATATTCTAGCCTTGATGAAATGCCTGTGAACTCAGATGAAACTACCAATCAAGAGAATCATGTTGAAAAGCAAGAGACTTCTAGCAATTTGACAGGCTTCTTATCTTTGCCTGGAAAGAAAGATAAAAACATACAAGTAAGTGAGTTTTGGGTAGATGAAAACCCTCCACGAAAAAATAAACAAGGCAAAAAGAACTGTAGTTCTTCTGAGTATGCTCTTTCTCATAGTACTTCTAGTGTTCAACAGGAAGTTGTGAAGAAATCTTTATTTAGGGAACAGTTTCCTCACCAAATTCCTGAGCCAAAACAACAAGAAAATTCAGGTGAGTTGAATTCAAATTTACTGAGGACTAAAATTATCTGCACATCAAACTACTACCAGACTTTTGAGGATACAAATTGTCCTTTGGATTTTGAATGGAATTCTGACATGAAAGACTTCTCTGAAGATCTCAATGAAATCATGCAACCGGTTTATTATGTTTTAAAGCAAAATGCTTTTCCACTAGCTGAGCTTTTTTCCTGCCCTCAGTCAGATGGTTCAATAGTTAATGTTTGCCAAAAAGACCAAAATACAGATACATTAGAATGGAGAACAAATCCGGATGGTGTTTACTGCAGTGAGTTGCCATATGAATCACTTGACCAATTAGCATTTCACGAAGACTATTCAATAAAAGAGAGTATGTGGGCAGCTAACCCATTGAATGGAAACTGTAATCATTTTCCACTTTTTGAAGCTAATAAATATTTGTTTGAAGAATTGCCTGTTGACTTAAGTTATTCTTCAGGTTATAACCAAACATTGTGGACTCTAATGGATCAAGAGTCCTTAAGAGTGGATGAAACTTTTGCATTTTTAAATTTTGATTATGAGTATCATGAATGGTTGTCATGGCTTGAAAATGGAATATGGTGGCCGTCAGAGAATGGAGAATATGGGCATTATGTGTACAGTGATGACCAATATATCTATTTTCTGCTCACTGATTCTACTGGGCAATATGTATATGTATATGGACCTGATTCTTCTGTTCAAGAGTATTTGAACTATGATTTCCAGATGGATTCTATATCAAATGCTATGTTAGATGATAACATGATAGCTATGTGTGGCTTCAAAGTCCTTCTTGGTAGTGAAGATGAATTATTTTGGTGTGGTAAAGAGAAACGATTAGATGATTCTGTTAATAAGCCTCTTGATTTGTCTATGGCATTGCATAGAAGTGACAAATTAATGAATATGAATTTTGAACCCTTTTCAGAAATTCTTGAGAAATCTATGTATTGTCAGAATGATCAGCCATTAGATTTTTCAGGATATAAATTTAAGAAGTTCAATGTAACTTTAGGACATGAAAAAGAAAGATTTGAAGATCTTGAGGATATCCTTGATTTGCGAAGTCAACCCAAAAGACTTGATGGTTGGGATTTAAATGGAGAGACTCAGATTAAAGAGAAAAATAAAAGGCAATTTATAGGTAAAGAATCATCAGGTGAAAATGTTGATTTCCATATGCAAGAAGCCTCTTCTAAACTAGATGTGCCTTTGGTTTTTCCTGAAAACACAAGCACAAGCCTCAAGGATCTAACAAAGAGCTTGCCTACAAATAAAAAGACTTTTTTTTCTACTTTGGGTGATTTGGTTGGGAAAACTTTGAATTATGATAAAAATGAGTTCTTTGAGACTTCTGCTTTAAAAAAAATGGACATACAGTTACAATCAACTGAATTACCAAATGATGACTCTTCAAGTGGGCTATTTGCAAGGAGCTCAGAAACTGTGGAAGAAACTCCTTCCAAGATGGTTGCAAAGAGACAAGCCATTTCTAATATTCAGAGTTCAGAAATTACTAAAAATCAAAACACTCATGTGAAAAAGGAAAGTTTAAGATCAGCTTCACAAGTAAGCCAAATAATTTCTGATGTTAAACCAGATGGGAAAGAGCCTAAACTTATTACAACTGATTCTATTCTAACCCTTTTTGGATCTCAGTCCAATAAAAATGAACCAAAAGAATGTAAACTTCCTAAGAGCCAATCTTCCATAGAACCAGAGGAAACACTGTTTAAAAGTGCATTGAAATTTTTTGGTCGGGGAGAAGATTCTTCTGTAACTACAACAATGGATAAAACCCAGACATCTGGATTTTTTGACTTCTTTAAAACCCAGAGTAATAAGGACAATTCACCAAAGTTGGAAAGTAATGGTGGTAAAGAAGAAAAGGCACAATCCCATGAAAAGAGAGAATCCACAGGTATTTCATCTCTCTTTGGTTCCTTTGGAGATCTCTTTAAAGTAGATGTGTCACCTTTACAGTCGGCTGAGAAAGTCTCCACTCCTTCAGGTATTGACAGCCAAGAAATCATCATGATAAGCACTAAAGTCATGCAGCCAGTCAACCAGAATGACAATGTACTTCCTTCTACTACACCAATTTCTTTATCAAGAAAACCTAAAACTCGAGTCCTGAACAAACAGGCTACTATTCATGACAGTGGGCCAAAGGAACCTTCAGTTGCAGAGATCCAAAGGAAGAATAGTTTAGGAAAAGGTGTCTTAGGAGATCAGCCACTGAGTTCAATTCCCTGTGTTAACCATCTTGAAAAATTATCCAAAGACTCTTCTTTGGAACATAGTGGAGGTTTGTCTTTAGTGACTATGGAGGATCCAGGAGATAACCAGAAGTCTTCTGATGCATTAGATGGAATTAATTCAAACAAACAAGATGGGTTTTTTGTCAAGAAAGAAAGTTTTTCAACCACTGCAAACTCTCCATCAAATTCAAAGCTTCCAACTAGCAAAAGTATATTTTCTTTCCTGACTGAATCAGAAAAACCTAAAAAGAAAGCTCCTGTTACTAGCTCACATGCTAAATTTCAAGAAGGAGAAGGATTATTTAAACTACCTTCCTTCTTTTCCTCTAGGGGCTTTAGCAGTAAGAAAAGTGTATCTCAGAGTAGGTCCAGTTTTGGTTTTTTTGACTTGTCGTTTTGGGATGAAAAGCAGCAAAATACCATTGAGAAACAAAACCTTGTCAATATATCTCCTGTTACTTCTCAACCCTCTAAGCTGCCATGTGTTTTTGTCACCACCACTGACAAAAAAGACAGACAAGAAGGAAACATAAATATCTCACCTATGGAGGCACTGCATGAGCAGAAAGTGGCTATTGGTGCTCTCCTCAATGACACTATAGATGTCATACCTGATGTGGTCAAGTGTAATGGAGAAACAAAGACCCATTTACCAGATTCTCTGTCTTTAGTTCAGATTGCTCAGTTACAGAAAGACAATTCTTATTCTCTAGAACTTCAAGCTCCAGAGAATACTTTACTTACGGACACAGAAATTGCAAAACCCCATATGGAAACACCTTATGAAAAAGAAGATTTGGCTCAGAAAAGCTCTACTAGTGATTTCCTATGTAATTCCTTTTCATATGATATCCATATATTTGAAAACTTAAATGATCTTAGTGATTCTAACATTCAAAAAAATGAGAGTTTTACAGGGGACCAATTGAATTTGCCAAAAAAATTGGTCAAACAATCAAGTAAGAATGATAACTTACAGCAAGACCTTGAGTTAGCCTCTTTCTCTAATCAGCCTTTGAATACATTGAATTCACAGAGCAAACCTATAGAAGCCCCAGAAGGAAATTCAGTTTTGGATTCCTCATCAGAAATATTTTCAGGCTTTATAACTAAAATGAAATCTTTCTCTGGGAAAATGAGTGAATCTCCCAAAACATTCTCTGGACTTTTCTCCCCATCTCAAATGGCAGGAGGAGCTTCTCAGCCTCCAAAGAAAAGTTCCTTTTTTGGTCTTTCATCTAGCAAATCATCTCAGACTCTCACAGGAGACTTGTTTAGCATATTTAAAGGTCCCAAGCCAGAGACTCATAAACAAGATTCACACTTCCAAGTGAGTTCCCAGCTTACAGACAGTTGTCCCAGAGAGGCTGTGGAATCAGTACTCCAAAAACAAGCCAAGAAAGAAGAAAGCTCAGAAGCTATCAATGACCCTGAAAGGGCAGGGGGCAATGAAAAGTCAGAAGCTTTGACAGATGGCTCTAGATTGAGAACTGAAATAGAGGACAATAAAATTCTTCTCTTTGAATCCAAAGAACCTGAGTTAAATGCTTCTGATTCTTCCATTTCAGGAAATAACGATGTAATGAGAACATTGCCTCTGAATAATGCAAGAGAGAATGAGGCATTGCAAAGTACTGATGTGAAGGACACATTCCAGTCAGAGACTATCTCAGTTATCTTAGAAGTGGAAATAGATCCTGCCTGTATAACCAACCAATCTCCTCTTCCAGAACAGGCTCTCTTTGGAGTTTCTGAACATTATCTAAATAATATTCTGGAGCCAATATCGGACCTGCCAATTGCTCAGACAAGTGAAGACTTTTTAGAATCATATTTAAGTAATGAATTAAATACTGAAAATACTCAGGGTGATCAAGCAAAAGTCAATTCATGTCTACTCAGCCTAGACAGCACAGTAGAGACCAAAGGACAAGTGGAGGAGCAATTGGAGAAGTGTATCATTCCAGAAGCAAAGGAAGAGATGAGCCAGTGCCATGCCCTAAAGAACCCACCTGCTGTTCCCCCAGAGACAAGCCATCAAAAATCTAGATTTGACATTCCAAATATGCCTAATTTGCCAAAGTTTGATTTCATGTCCTCTGCGGCCGATTGTGGGAAATCATTTGGCTCTTTCTTTTCTCCTGCATCCTCTTCTGGGAATAGAGCTTCAACAGAATCTGGTTTCATGTCAGGTTTTAAGAAATTTTCAGTTTTATTTGAAGGAAATAATGCAGAAAAGGGAAATACAGTAGATAGTGGTTTAAAACTAGGATTTGGAAAGAAGCTGGACATTCCATTTCTATGGCAAAAAGAAAACAAGGAGAGTATTGCTCAGAGGGCTCTAGAGACCCTTCCTCCAGTTTCAGTAATAGGCAGTGATCAAGGTCAGGGGACTCCAGAGTCCCTTCCTCCAGTTTCAGTAATAGGCAGTGATCAAGGTCAGGGGACTCCAGAGCCCCTTCCTCCAGTTTCAGTAATAGGTAGTGATCAAGGTCAGGGGACTCCAGAGCCCCTTCCTCCAGTTTCAGTAATAGGCAGTGATCAAGGTCAGGGGACTCCAGAGTCCCTTCCTCCAATTTCAGTAATAGGCAGTGATCAAGGTCAGGGGGTTCCAGAGACCCTTCCTCCAGTTTCAGTAATAGGCATTGATCAGAGTTATAGCCAAAGTAGAGAAAACATGGCTACAGAGTCTCTTGATGTACCTGGAGCTAATGTTGAACCAGCTATATCCTCCAGCAATCAGATCATGCAGAATGCATGCATCAAAGACCTTGTAGGGCCTGAAGTGATTAATAACAAGCAAGAAATGCTGGTATTTGAAGAGCATCATCAGACTGAGAATATCATAGAACAGGAAGGCAAACTTTGTCCCAAGTTTGAACTGCCTCAGCAGAAGGAAAAGCAAGAACAAGAAATTGTACCTGACAGAGGACTTCTTACCAATGATGACTCCTCATGCAAGTCCCAGCTGACGTTGAAAGGAATCATGGAATCAGTGACTGAGAAAAGGCCTGTTTTCAACAGAGCATAATAAATGGTTTTAAGCAATTAACCATTTATAATGCAAGTGATATAGAAGTAGATCTAGGACCCTGTGTTGTCATTCACAGCCTTATTATCCTGTCTTTTTCTGGTATCTGTGTTTAATGTTAGAGGTAGATAGAATAGATAGTTAATATGTCAGCTTCTACAGCCTGTTCTCTTTTTACTTGTGATGTTTTTGTGTTAGCTTATCTATCCCACTCCTTCTGGTGCTGTGCTCCTGGGTATACTGCCTTGAAGAGCTTAGTCATTTACTTATTTGCCTCATTTACTTGTTTAAGAGTCTGCTGCTAAAGAGCATTATTCTGATGCTTGAAGGGGAGAATCTGTTTTGCATAATGAGTGAATATGAGGGTCAGAGTGGATGGCAAGGAAGAATATTAACTAAGAAAAAAATCAAGTGTTCTAAATATTCAATGAAAGGGGGCCTAATTATTTCTTTGAGTCTAAACTACTTAGTCAAAACCTTCCTTTCTCTTTTGTATTTGGGGGATAATTTTTTAAACTCTTCTCATTTTCAGGCTTCTGAATGGCAGTGAAGGTGTAGATAGTTAGATATGATGGACAAAGAATAAAAACAATAATAATTCACATTTATATATCACTTTAAGATTTACGTGGAAAATTTACATCTGCATTCAGCTTTTGCCCCCAGCTGCTTAGATCTATGCATCTCCTTTCTTCCCATTAGTCTTTGGTTAGGAGAGTAGGCCTTTGATATTTTTTATCTGTTTGTCACTGTCCTTGGACTTAAAGGGAGTTATAAAGCCCAAGAGAATTTCCAAGTAAGCTGGGTCATTCCTATTTATAGGAATAGAATATTGATCCTCTAGACAGTGATACAAGAAATAGACTTGTCCTTTGATGTACCTATCACAGATTACCCTAAGACATTGATCATGACTTAGGTACAAGGGACAGTGTTTTCTTGCAAGGGAGGCATAATCAGGTATAAATGAAGAATGCTGCCCTGTCTTTTATGTCTGGGCCAACTGAACTGGAATGGTTATAGCCTTTGCCCAAGTAGAGCCAGTGATTGTTCAATTTATGCTCAGGAAAATGCTCAATGCAAACCATGACACAGTTCCTATCCCAGAAATATTAGCAAGGCTTATTGGAAGTGACCCAATAACTTTTGTTTTTGAAAAAACACTTTAATTTCTTTCTTTCTCATTATATTTGCTCTCAGAGTAGATGAAGACTTGGCTCTCTTGGCTCTAAGTATCTTGCCTGCCTTCCTTCTTGGGAAATTCAGCTGCTTCTGTTTTTATAGTATTTTAGCCAGAAAAAAAGTGTTTGGAGCTGGGGAGAAACAAATAGACCCATGGGGTAGCTGGTCATTTTTACATCCCAAATCTAGATTTTCAGGCCCTATTGAATTTGTGAAGCATTCCTGGACTTCCCAACTGGAAGACAAATAATAAAAGGATAGCTTTCTTGGCTACCTATAGTAGAGTAGCCTTTCATCATCCTTTGAGAAGAGATGCCTTTTTTTTTAAATCTTTGAATTGTTTGGAATCAAATTACAAAGACAGGACAGTGCTGTGGATTTGGTTAATAATAATCAACCTAGGTGGTTGACTTAAGGTAGCACTTTCCTGCTGTTTTTGTTTCTTCTTCCATGCTGCATACTTTGCCATTTGTTCACTCTGCCAACCCCTCCCTTGGCTTCCTTCAGTCACCATAATTAGCTTCTGGTGTACAAGTGTATTACTTATGGAGGAATATAGTAATAAAGTGTAGAGAAGAATATGTAGTTGTTAACACTAGGGAGTAAGAGTAGGGGTAATGTGAAATCTGTGGATCTGCATAGAGATACCTGGCATGGTTCCAACCTTAAAAATGGATTATATCCAATTTATCCAAAGACAGGTCAGGCCAAAATGGTTGAGTGAATTACTGTGGGAATCCTACCTATCATGGGTATGTATTTGTGATTCTTCCTCTATGGTCAAAAGTATAGTTGTTTTTTTTTTTCAATAAAATAAGATCATCTACAAGTGGAGTTTCTGTGGACCTGATTTGGCCTTTCCATGGTTTATCTCAGTTTGTGACTGACAGCAGAATGAGCAGCACCATTTTCCTATTGGTTAATGTAAGAATTAATCATTTATGTTTTCAATGGTGAGTAAAGAGAAAAGGGAGACTTCACTTTAATGAAACAGAAAAGTTTTTTCAAAGAATCAAGATCAACCAAGTTTTATTCAGAAAAACAGTAAAAATTAATACAATATTAAATCATTCCATTTCAAATGTTCGAATGCATTCTATAGGAAATGAATATAAAATTATATTCATGACAGCCACTGGGTAAAAATTTCCTGAGAAGGTTGCAAAGTAAAAAGAAATTTTTAGGTAAAAAGTACCACACTATTTTTACAAATTCTAGATCTTGCCAATGGAAATATAATGTGCAGGTATAGTCTTTGACACTGGAAATAAAACTGATGTTAAAGCTTTTGGTAAACCCAGGAGTCAACTCCATTTTATATTTTTCCTCTACTATAATTTTTGTTCATTAGGAAGTAGTTCTACTAGACTGTGAAGGTCTTTCCACTGAGAACCTAATGTGAAATCCCCAATGCTGCAACATTTCCCCTGCTGATTCTTAAGCTCTTCCTGGGCACTACTTTATATTTATTTCCTTTTTCCTGTCTAACTTCTGACTTGTCTTTGTTTTCTACTTCTCACAGCCCCACTGGCAGTAGTAGGTATGGTTCCTCTTGTAATGTTAGTCAAGGAAGCTCACAGCTGAGTGAATTGGACCAGTATCATGAGCATGTTCATAGCTCAGAGCAAGATGATGACCACCGAGAAAGGGACTCAATTCATTCCTGCCACAGTACTGGAAGCTACACAAAGGATGGCCAAACAGGCTTTGGAGAACAGGAGAAATTGCTGGAGGTAACCAGTGAAACTGAGAAGGGAAAAGCTTGTGAGCCAAAGGAAATGGTTAAAGAAAATAAAACATCTCATCTTCCTCTAGAATTGGAGCCACATAAAAGCCCCCAGGAGAGGTAGGTGATTATTATTTCGAGGAGAATTTTCCCAGCTTGCAGATCTGACTCCATTGTGGCAAAATGTTTCTGTCCCATTCCCTTTCCCACAAGTCACAAAAAACCAACTAAATAGATTAGCTATTGTCCTGCCAGACATGAGTCCTTTGGACTTTTGTAGTCTGATGGGAGACTGTAGTTCCATAGGTGGTCACTGTATAGAGTCAGCACTGCTTTCTTGTGCTGGTAGGTCCTGACCTTCTGCTCTACCTCAGCTTAATTTTTCTAGCTCTAAAACAGATCCCAGAGCCATTCAGAAGGGAAAAAACGCTGAGGGAATTGCCCCAGAAAGTAAGAAGAATTTGGCCTCTATTGGGTACCTTATGAATTATTTTTATGGATTCAAATCCTGATATTTCTTAAATTCTAAAGAGTTTAGACCAAATGACTGTTTTGATATTTCTTAAGTCCTGAGTGTACCTGAGGCCATATGACTCAGGAGAGAGCCATTAAAAATCATTCAGAAAGTCTTTACTGAATCCTCATCTAAAAGAGCATAATTTTTTTATTAAGCAATTTGGACTTATAAGAAAGTAAATAGAAAACTTGATTTTTTAAAATCCATATAGGAGCTAAGCCCATAAATAGTGTACTATCACTGCCAGGCAGTGTTAGTCAGTCCAGTAACCAAGAGTAGCTGACAGGTGGTGGAGGGGAGGATGGTTGAGGGTGATTAAAATACTTGATATTTTGAAGCAGAATAACAAACTCTGCCCATCACTCACCTTGAGTCCTGGAGCAGCATAGACTAGTCACTTGGCAAGTGAATGTGTAAAAGAGAATGGCATGTCTATCATGTCGCAGAGTTAACTCTAGTTTTGAGCAGAAAGAAAGAAAAAAAACTGCCTTTTCTTTTCTCCTTCCCTTTGGCTAATAAGTATCCACTCTTTGTGAATATTCACCAGAAGATATAGAGAAGAGACTAAAGAAACTAAGCTTTGGTATTCTACTTTTGGCCAGTATGTGGCCTACATTTGGATTAGACCAAATAATCTAGCCTTGGTTTGAACAGTAATAGTAACTCTGGTAGGAGAGGTATTTGTTTGATTAGTTATTGAACACTTCTCTGTTATCTCAAGTCTGGGAGGAAGGAGTTAAGTTTCTACTAACTAAACATTATGTATTATCACTAATAGGAAACATGACAATGTGATCTGGTCTAATGTAATGTAATCATCTTTCCCTACAAGATGTTTGGTTGTCACCATTGTTTGCTTTACAAAATAAATTCTTGAAGCCTGAAAAGTTCTTTTTCCAACTTAGGGAAAGTTAATTGCAATAATGGAATTGAAATCCTTAGCACTGGGGTGTGTCAGCAACTTTTCTACAATGTCTGAGATTGAAAAAAATCTCAGAATTTTTCTTGTTGAGGAAGAGAGGGGGATATAAGTGGATCAATGACAGGTTCTTGTAATCTATGTGAACAGCTCCAGTCTCTGGGCTGCCATCGCATTGCTCATCGCATAAGTTGTCAAACCTCAGTCTAGTGTTTAGTCTACAAATAGTGAATAAGATATAGGGCAAAAACAAATGATGAACAGCAAACTATAGAAAGGGTTAGATGAATGCTGCTATTTGATTTTGGATGTTCCTTAATTGTAGTAGTTGTTTTTTTTTTTTTCCCTGAGACAATAGGGGTTAAGTGACTTGCCCAGGGTCACAGAGCTAGGACGCGTTAAATGTCTGAGATCAGATTTGAACTCAGGTCTTCCTGATGTCAGGGCTGGTGCTCTATCCACTGCGCCATCTAGCTGCCCCAGTTGTAGTAGTTCTTACTGAATATTTTTTGTTTTGTGGAATAATCTGTTTCTAAAAGAGCTTTTTTGCCTCTGTTCCAAGTTATTCTGAAGAGAACCATTCTTCGCCATTTACACAAGCTAAAGCACATTGGATTCGAGCAGTTACCAAAGTCCGACTCCAGCTACAAGAGGTAGGGAACCTACTGGTGTGATATGCATTAAAGCTACTTATCCTTTGTGAATGAAAAGCTAATGACACTCATTGATGCTCATTTCTTGGTGAGAATGTTGGAGAATAAGAAAATTGTTAGTTTTTTTTTTTTGTTTTTGTTTTTGTTTTTTTTTAAATTAGATAGTGTTTCCAGGAAGACTTTGGTCAAAAATCTGAAAATGAGGAAGGAAGAAATCATGAGATCTATCTGAACCAGTTTTTAACTATTCTTTCAGTGTTTTGGGAGGTAACTCATCTTTCTTATTATTGAAAAAGGAAAATCAAATGAATGGGATATCTTTAGAGCATGGAGGAGGAGTTAAATGCTTACTTCAAGTATCATAGTTGCTAGTCAAATTAGCCATCATCAATTCAGGAGATCCCTCTAATGTTATAGATTGCAACCTGTCCTTTCCTGCTGATCATGTGTGTTTCTTATTTATGTCTTATATAGTCAGCAAAAGGGGATCCTCTCCCATATGGGTGAGATTTTTCTTGTTCTGACATCATAAGAATGTCAGAGGGGCAGAGTGGCTATTTGCTTGCAATCCTTTTCTTTCATTTTATAATATGACTATCTTCTCTATTTATCATAATTCCACAATCTCTTTTGGGGTTCTTTAGTTTTATGTTATATAGCCTTCTCTCATTCATTATGCACCTCTCCATTGTTATCTGTGTGAGATTACTTTTTAATTCTATGGAGACAATTATATTTCATATTAGGAGTTGTTTTCTTCAGTGGATTTTTTCATTTGGTCAATTTTGCTTTTTAAGGCATTCTTCTCCTCATTGGCTTTTTTATTTCCTTTACTATTTGGCCTATTCTGTTTTTTAAGGTGTTCTTTTCTTCAGTATTTTTTTTTGTCTCCTTTACCAAGTCATTGACTTGTTTTTCTTGATTTTCTTCCATCACTTTCATTTCTCTTCCTAATTTTTCTTCTACCTCTCTTTCTTGATTTTCAAAATCCTTTTTGAGTTTTTCCATGGCCTGAGACCATCTTATATATTTCTTAGAGACTTTGGATGTAGGAGCTCTGTTTTGGTTATCTTTTGAATATGTGTTTTGACCTCCTTTGTCACCATAGTAACTTTCTATGTTCAGAATCTTTTTTCTATTTGTTTTTTTCCCCCAGCCTATTATTTGACTTTCAACTTTTTGTTAAAGCAGAACTCTGCTTTCAGGGTGGAGGGCCCACTGTTTCAAACTTCAGGGATTTTGTGCAGCTATTTTCAGAGGTATTTCTAGAGATCTCTTAAGTTTTCAGTTTTTTGAAGAAGAGGTGTTTATTCCTCTTGTGACCTGTGCCTATCTTTGAGCACTTATTTCTGCCCTGGTACTATGAAAAAGGTTCCTGCTGCATGTGGCTACAAGTTCTGGTGTGCTTGTGTTCCTCCTTGTCCTGGGACTGTCACTCTGGACTGTTACCTGGATTCAAATATGGCCAAAGCTACAGAGGCCTTCCTCAGTGCTAGCAAAGAGACCTTTATGAACTCCTTCTGACCATTTGTTTGTTCCCTTTACCTTATGTGGGCTGAGAACTCTGGAAGTTGCCACCACTGCTGCTGATTCAGTGGCTCCTAAAGCTCCTAGTTTACAGGGGTCAGGGCAGTGTTGGAGTAGCCTGTGTTGGACTATACTCTAGTCTCACCCTGGTACAACAGACCTTTTCTGTTGACTTTCCAAGTTGTCTTGAACTAGAAAATTGCTTTACTCTGTCTTCTTGTAGGTTCTGATACTTTAAAACTTGTTTAGAGTCATTATTTAAAGCTATTTGGAGTTGGGTGAGTCTTTATTCAACCACCTTGGCTTCACCCCCTAGGAAGAACAAGTAAAATTTTAATATTTAATGTGGGCCGGCCTTTGTTTTTTGTTTTGTTTTAAGTATTTTTTTTTCCTAGATGAGTTTTTTAAAATGTATTTATTTATTTATTGATTTATTTTTGGCTTTTTGGTAAGGCAATTGGGGTTAAGTAACTTGCCCAGGGTCACACAGCTAGGAAGTGTCTGAGACCAGATTTGAACTCAGGTCCTCCTGATTTCAGGGCTGGTGCTCTATCCACTGCGCCACCTAGCTGCCCCACTAGATGAGTTTTTGATGAGTTTGATCCAGCCATTGTAGTTCACAAAGTCATTTTATTCTCATCAAATAAAAATTCTTTTTTTCAGGGTTGTGGGACTCTGCAAGATTCTCTAAATCAAACCATTTTTTAATTTATTGGTGATTAAACCTTACACCTAACTCCCAGATTATGGGCCTTAAGCAGTTCAACATCAGTTTTCTGTGAGTCTCTTTTCTAATTTAATTGTTTAGGAACCAAGATATCAAAACTAGAAATATTTAATTATAGTAAAGCAACGGTTTTTTTTTGTTGTTGTTGTTGTTGTTGAAAAGTGAGAGCTTTCTTGCACCTAGTAGCAGATTTGAAATTTTTAGAAACAGGTAGGATAGTCTGGCATTTTTTTTCCCCTGTGTCAAGAGTAGCAGTTGTCACTGCTTACAATAGGAGAGGAGATCTCTGCAGGGTCTTTGAAAAGGCCAGGTTGTCTATCATGATTATGAAACACAGGACCCCTTGTTCCTGAATTGTGACTGAGAGCTTGGACTTTGTTAGAAATGGACTTGGACTTAGGAAGTGCTGAAAGACTTTTTTCATGAGCTGCCTTGCAAATGAAGCTGTGTCTTGCTAATTCAGGTGTAAGTAAACTTTCTTCTTTAGTATTTTCTGGATTCATTCACTGGAGATCATGAGTCCCAGAAAGGATGGTGGAGGAAGGCCTTTATAAGGTCCATAGCAAAACTGAATTTTTGTTTCTGTTTTTTTTTTTTTAATAAAAAAATCACTTTGATATATTTGTCTCCTTTGACTTTCATTCTATCCTGTGAGGCAGGTGCTTTTACTGTGTCCATTTTCTAGGTATGGACACTGAGAGTCAGAATGGAAAAGTGATTTTCTTTTTTTTTTTGCAAAACATATGCATAGGTAATTTTTCAACATTGACCCATGCAAAGCTTTCTGTTACAAATTTTTCCCTCCTTCCCCCCACCCCCTCCCCTAGATGGCAGGAAGTCTAGTACATGTTAATTATATTAAAATATTTGACAGATCGAACATGTGTATATATATTTATACAGTTATCTTGCTGTACAGGAGGAAAAAAAAACCTGAGAAGGAAAACATAATGTAAGCAAACATCAGTAGAAAGTGTGAAAATGCTATGTTTTGGTCCAGACTCAGATCCCACAGGCCTCTCCCTGGGTGTATATGGCTTTCTTCCATACTGAACAATTGGAACTGCTCTGAATCCTCTCATTATTGAAGAGAACCATGTCCTTCAGAATTGATCATCATATATAGTCTTCTTGTTGCTGTATACAATGATCTCCTAGTTCTGCTGATTTCACTCAGTATCGGTTCATGCAAGTCTCTCCAGGCCTCTCTGAAATCGTCCTGCTGGTCGTTTCTTTCTTTCTTTCTTTTTTTTTTTTCATTTTATTTGCATAACATATGTGTGGGTAATTCTTTTATTTATTTATTTATTTTTAAATTTTATTTGCATAACATATGTGTGGGTAATTCTTCAACAATAACCCTTACATAGCTTTCTGTTACAAATTTTCCCCCCCAACTCCCCACCCCTCCCCTAGATGGCAGGATATCCACTACATGTTAAGTATGTTAAAATATTGGCAAATCGAATATATGTATACATATTTCCAAACTTATCATTGTTGTGCAAGAAAAATCTTATCTACACAAAAAATATATCAGATAAAGGAAACACAATGTAAGCAAACATCAATCAAGGAGTATGAGAATGTTATGTTGTGGTCCACATTTCACATCCCTCTCTCTGGGTGTATATGGCTTTCTTTAGTGAACAATTGGAGGTGGTTTGAAACATTTCATTGTTTAAGAGAGTCATGTCCATCAGAATTGATTGTCATATAGTACTGCTGTTGCCGTGTATAATGATCTCCTGGTTCTGCTCATTTCACTCAGCATCAGTTCATGTAAGTCTCTCCAAGCCTCTCTGAAATCATCTTGCTGGTCATTTCTTACAGAACAATAATATTCCATAACATTCATATACCATAATTTATTCAGCCACTCTCCAATTGATGGGCATCCATTCAGTCTCCAGTTTCTAGCCACTACAAAAAGGGCTGCCACAAACATTCTTGTACATGTGGGTCCCTTTCCCTCCTCTAAGATCTCTTTGGCATTTAGGCCCAATAGAAACACTGCTGCATCAAAATGTATGCACAATTTGATAACTTTTTGAGCCTAGTTCCAAATTGCTCTACAGAATGGTTAGATTCATTTACAGTTCCACCAACAATGTATCAGTGTCCCAGTTTTCCCACATCCCCTCCAACATTCGTCATTATCTTTTCCTGCCATTTTAGCTATTCTGACAGATGTGTAGTAGTAGTCAGAGTTGTCTTAATTTGCATTTCTCTGATCAATAGTGATTTGGAGCACCTTTTCATATAACTACAAATAGTTTTAATTTCATCATGTGAAAATTGTCTGTTCATATCCTTTGACCATTGACCATTTATCAATTGGAGAGTGGCTTGAATTCTGATAAATATGAGACAATTCTCTATATATTTTAGAAATGAGGCCTTTATCAGAACCCTTAAATGTAAAGATGATTTCCCCCCCTTTTTTTTTCTGTTTTTAAAGAAGCTGTCAAAGCTTTGTTCCAAAATTTGAAATTTACTGTTACATGGTGGTAAATGGAATGGTTTGGGAGTCTTAAGATGTGGGGTCTGACACTGCCTCTTCCACTGACTGGCAGTGTGACTTTGGGTGCTATCTTGATCTCAGTTTTCTCATTAATCAAATGAGTAGATTAGAGGGCCTTCCAGAGATCTCTTCAGGTCCTCAGCCTTTGTCTTCTGGACTGTTTCAAAAGCCGTCTATTTGGCTTCTCTATCTTTTGTTGCTCTCCATTTCAATCCTTCCTTCACACAGTTGCTAAATCATAAGTCTGCCACGGTACCCTCACCCCACTCAGCAGACTCCAGTGTGTCTCTGTTAGCTCTGGGATCAAATACAAACTCTTTTTTTGCTTTGAAAATTCTAAAAACACATACATACATACACACACACAGACACATACACATACACACATACACAGAGAAACACACACACACGCACAAAGTTCTAAATGACCTGATTTTTTCCTACTTTTCCCATCTTCTCATGAATTATTTCTCTCTATTGATCTTTCTCTTTCCTTCTAGATAACTCTCTTCTTACTTGGTTTTTGAGACACCACTCGCCCCTAGTTCTCCTTCAATTTGTACCCCTTCTTCTTTGTCTCCTTTGCTGATCATCATCCCTTTCAGATCATGCCCTCTAACCTTTTGGACCCCCTTCTCTTTTCCCTCTAAACTATTTCACTTGGTAATTTCATCAACTTCGATGAATTTAATTACCATCTTGATGCTAATAATTCTCAAATGTATCTTTCCTGCCTCAAGACTCTCCCTACCCCAATCCATCTGCCATTCAGCCACTAAAATGATTTTCCTAAAATGCATGGCTGATCATCTTGATTAATTCCAGTAGCTTCCTGTTGCCTTGAGAAGCAAAAACAAAATGCTCAATTTGGCATTCAAAACCCTTCTTTAGTCTACCCCTTTGTATCTTTCTGACATCTGACTCCTAGATACATATTCTTCAGTTCAGTGACATTGGCTTCCTGACTGTTTCATGAATAAGAGCCTCCATCTCTCAGTTTTGAGGATTTTCTCTAATTATACCTGTACCTGGTAAACTTTCCCTTCTTACTTTCCTGGCTTCCTTTAAGAACCAACTAAAATCCCTCCTTCTACAGGAAGCCTTCTCTAGTCCCTCAGTTCTAATGCTCTCACTCTGTTCATGATTTCCTATTCATCCTTTATATAGCTTGCTTTGTATGTATTTGTTTGCATGTTGTCTCCCTCATTAGATTGTAAGCTCCTTGAGGGCAGGGACTGTCTTTTTGTATCTCTAGTGTTTAGCATAATGTCTGGTACTTAATATGAATTTAATAAATATTGAATGATTGATTTAGTTGTTCCTCACATATGATGATCCATCTCCTGTCACTGTGCCTTTGAATTGGCTGTCTCCCATGGTTAGACTGCTTCCTTTACTCACTCTGTTTTGGCAATTGATTGGATATTGGGAAGGAGGGAGAAAAAGAGTCAATGATGATTTAGGGTTTTTTGGGGGGAATAGGGTAGAATATGAGTTTCATTTTGAAAGCTTTGAATTTGGAATGATAGCACATTAGGTTCCCCTCATGTCATAATGGGAAAAGTTCTGAATTTCAAGCCAAAAAACTTGACTTCAAATCTCATCTTTGCAATTTAATACCTATGTGACCCTAAACAAGACATTTAAGCTTTACAGGCCTAGGTTTCCTCATTTCTAAAGTATAAACAATTGATCTATGATCCAGGTGGATATATTTAACCTTTGGCAATATGTTGCTAGTTTTCAGGAAAGAGAATGAAGTTGGTTATATATGAAAATTGAACATATGGGATCTAATAAGGTTTCTAAGAGAATCTGTAGACTAGAGGAAGGAAGCTAACTCAAGATGGTGGCCAGGGAACTCCCATTTAAAAGGGCAGGATAGACGTGAAGATTTAACACAGGATACTCCAAAGAATAAGTCAGACAGTCATAGAAGTCAAGGAAGGTGAAACTATCCAGAAGAAGAGATTAGTTGATAGCATCAAAAGTGACTGGTCACATAGAATGAGGATTGAGAAAAGGTCATTGAATTTTGAAATTAAGAAATCGTTTCAATTGAGTAACAGTTTGAAAGCTGAATTACTAAGGGCTGGGAAGTGGTAGGAAATGAGAAAATGGAGGTAATGAATGTAGATTGTTTCTTCTAGGAGTTTGGTTGTGAAAGGAAGCAGAAATATAGTATGATAGCTTTAGGGAGTGAGAGGGTCAAGCAAAAGGGTTTTTTCCCCCCTTCTCCAACTCATTTTATTTTTAAATGGCATTTTATTTTTCCAAATACATGCAAAAATAGTTTTCAACATTCACCTTAAGCAAAAGTTATTTAAGTGTCAGAGAAACCTGAAGAAGATTTTTGAAAACAAAGAAGGTAGTGGATAAGAAGAAATTAAAGAAGAAAGGAAACATACACTTATTAAGCACCTATTAAGTGCCAGGCACTATGCTAAATATTTTACAATATGATTTCATTTAATTCTCACAAACTTGGCAGGTAGGTGCTATTGTTACTCCCATTTTATAGTTGGGGAAACTGAGGCAAACAGGTTAAGTGACTTGCCCAGGTATTAAGTGTTGGAGATTATATTTGAACCCTAGTGGCCTGCACTAGGTCCAGTGCTCTACCTACTGCACCACCTAGCCATAAAACAGAGAATGACAAAAAGAGACAAACTCTCAGGAGCAGAAAGGATCAAGAACCCAGGTGGAGAGAAGGATTGACCTTGGCAAAGAAAAGGGCCACTGTCCTCCTCAGAGCTTGGAGGAAAAAAGGAGAGAATGAGGAGTGGTATGCAGAGGTGTTGAGGTGTAGCGATAATAAAGCAATCACAGCAGATGGGTTCGATTTCCTTAGTCAGAGCAAGGCTGCTGGGAAGAAGAGAAGGGAGTTCTTTTTCTTTTTTCTTTTTTTTTTTAAGCTTTTTATTTGTATAACATATGTATGGGTAGTTCCCCAACCTTGATCTTTACAAAGCTTGAGAAGGGAGTTCTTAAGGAGCTAAGTGGAATAATTGAAGGGAACAGTATAATAGCCAGGTGATATGAAAAAAAAAAAAAGGTAGTTTTGCAGCAGGGAGGGTCTAGGTAAAATTACGTACCTTTTTCATATAAAAGTGACCCAGGTGAAAAACTTCTTCCAGCTTTGATAATCATTCAATGAGTTTTAAATCCTCCTAATTGTACTGTTCACTTTGAACACAAGGACATTATGAGAGACATTAAATATCTTATGAAAATTCAGTTATCAGTCCCTTCTGTTGTTTTTTTTAGTTCTATCCAACTCCATTTGGAGTTTTCTTAGCAGAGATACTACAATAATTTGCTATATTCTTTTCCAGTTTATTTTACAGATGAAGCAAACAGAGTTAAGTAATTTTCTCAAGATCACTTAGCTAGTAAGTATTTGAGGCTAGATTTGAATTCATTAAGATGTCTTTCTGGTTCTACCCACAGTGTTCTATCCTCTACACCAATTATCTCCTCTTAAATTATTTTCCTGACCTAAAATATCTACTGGCTACTGGCTACTTACACAGCCACAGGTTAGTCTGGAATGAATTGTACTTGAACCCATGAAAATTCTTAATATAATGATGAATCTTAGAATTTCTTCATGAATTAATGTTTATTGTCCTATAGATTATAGAATCTATTTTCTTCCTTTGTTTTGAAGGTTAGGATATTTGCTAACCTCTTGTTCTATGGCCTCTATTTTATTTTATTTTTTTAAATTTTATTTTATTTGCATAACATATGTGTGGGTAATTCTTCAACATTAACCCTTACATAGCTTTCTGTTACAAATTTTTCCCCCCAACTCCCCACCCTTCCCCTAGATGGCAGGATATCCACTTCATGTTAACTATGTTAAAATACTTGACAAATCGAATATATGTATACATATTTCCAAACTTATCATTGTTGTGCAAGAAAAATATTATCTACACAAAAGACATATCAGATAAAGGAAACACAGTGAAATGTGGACCACAACATAACATCTATTTTTCACAACTTTTCAAAGAGGCCCTAAATAGTGACTTGCAAGTTTGTTTAGTATCCTGGGCTAGTTGACAAAATTAGTGAAGCCAGCTTGATGTTCGTTCCCATCATCTCATTTATCTCATGAATGCAAGATTCAAGAACAAGCCAAGATCTGAGGTGATCAGATCTATGCATATCACTATGGCTGCTATGTGGAGGATGGATTGAATAAGGAGGACCTTGAAGCAGGGAGATCAATTAGGTGACTAGTGGAATAATTGAGGCAAAAAGTGTGATGGCCTATGAATCTCATTTCCTTTTTAAGCATATTTGATCTGCACTTTTCACTCTGAGGATCATTTCCTTTAGCAGAGAAAAGCACAGAAAAATAGGAGCCATATCTTTTGTTTTCATTCCATCCCATCCTCATGCCCATCCACCTAAAAAGCAAGTTATCAAGATAGTTAAAATAGCACTTTATCTTAATATCATTATAAACTGTAACTTTTTCTTGTTTTGTGAATGCAAAGTGCAAGCAAAGTATCTTGTTCTCTAAGTGCATTCTTTCAAAGAGCTTTTTTGACCTTCCTCCCCACTCTTTTTTTAAATTTTTTTAAATTTTTTAATTAATTATTTATTTTTTTAATTAAAGCTTTTTATTCCTATAACATATGTATGGGTAATTCCCCGGCATTGATCTTTACAAAGCTTTCCATTACAAATTTTACCCCCAGTCCCCTCCCCTCCCCTAGATGGCAGGAAGTTCACTACATGTTAATAATGTTGAAATGCTTGACAAGTTATGCAAGAAAAATCCTATCTACAAGAAAAAAAAATCAGAGAAAGGCAAAACAATGCAAGCAAATATCAATAGAGATCATGAAAATGTTACGTTGTGGTCCATATTTCATATCCCTCTCTCAGAGTGTATATGGTTTTCTTCAGTGAACAATTGGAACTGGTTTGAGAAAATTCTTTGTTGCAGAGCCATGTCCATCAGAATTGATCATCATGTAATACTGTTGTTGCTGTGTATGATGATCTCCTGGTTCTGCTCGTTTCACTCAGCATCAGTTCATGCAAGTCCCTCCAGGCATCTCTGAAATCGTCCTGCTGGTCGTTTCTTACAGAACAATAATATTCCATAACATTCATGTACCATAATTTATTCAGCCACTCTCCAATTGATGGGCATCCATTCAGTTTCCAGTTTCTAGCCACTACAAAAAGGGCTGCCACAAACATTCTTGCACATGTGGGTCCCTTTCCCTCCTCTAAGATCTCTTTGGGATATAGGCCCAATAGAAACACTGCTGGGTCAAAGGGTATGCACAGTTTGACAACTTTTTGAGCATAGCTCCAAATTGCTCTCTAGAATGGTTGGATCCGTTCACGGTTCCACCAACAATGTATTAGTGTCCCAGTTTTCCCACATCCCCTCCAACATTCATCGTTATCTTTTCCTGTCATTTTAGCCAATCTGACAGGTGTGTAGTGGTACCTCAGAGTGTCTTAATTTGCATTTCTCTGATCAGTAGTGATTTGGAGCAACTTTTCATATGACTATAAATAGTTTTAATTTCACCCTCTGAAAATTGTCTGTTCATATCCCTTGACCACTTATCTATTAAAGAGTGGCTTGAATTCTTATATATATGAAACAATTCCCTATATATTTTAGAAATGTTCCTCCCCACTCTTAAAGATGCTGAGATGCTCATTATTAACATGTAATGGACTTCCTGCCATCTAGGGGAGGGGTGGGGACTGGGGGTAAAATTTGAAACGGAAAGCTTTGTAAAGATCAATGCTGAGGAACTACCCATACATATGTTATGCAAATAAAAAGCTTTAATAAAAAAAAAAAAAGATGCTGAGATGCTAAGCTGTCCCCTCACCATCAATTAAAATGAAAAAGATTTCTGCTGGAGTCTAGTGCCTCTTCCAGAGCCATCTCCCATCCAACAACTCTTTACCTCTTGATATTGACCCTGGACATGTGTATCTATACCTGGCCCCAAGTTCTCTAACTTGGTGACTGAGTGAGCACAAGTACTGTTTTGGCTTTCTCTGTTACCTAAGTGGAGACTTCAGCAAGTGGCATCCGAGCTTAATCTTCAAGAAAGCCAGGGATTCCAAGAGGTAAAGAGAAATTTTAGTTTGGGGAACAGAAGATCAGGAATAAAAGGTGAAACTAAAGATAAATATGGGGAAATGAATACCAAAAAATGATATCCTATAGAATCATGGATTTAGAGCTTAGGCCTTATATAGTACAATATTCTAACTTTATAAATAAGGAAACTGATGGCCAGAAAGTGTAAGTGACCTGCCTGCTATAGCACAGGTTAAAATTGGGAGAACTAAGATTCAAACCGTATTCTTCTGGCTCCATGTTCAGTACCCACAAATCTATATCCAGAATTTTTAAAAATTGAAGTTGGTTAAAGATTTCTTTTCATGACCATATCAGTCTCTTTAGACTCCTTTTCCTAATCATTTGTGTCATTAGAATTTTCTTTTTGAGAGCATAGTATCGCTCTTATGCAAACTTTCTATGAAAAGGATTAGATTATAGTATCATACCAGTCCTTATTCAGATTCAGCAAGCACTATGTGCCAGGTTCCATGTTAGGTGCTGGAGATCCAAAGGCAAACATGAAATGCCCCTATCCTCAAATAATTTACCTTCTATTAAAAGAAAATATCATATCTATAGAAAGTTAAATATAAAATATATACAAAGCAATTTTCTGGGAATGGGCAAAAGTCTACCATAAAGGGGAAATTGTTCATGATAGAACAGAAGATCCAGAATGTACAATGTAAGTATGAAAGAAGACCAAAGGATATATGAGCTACTAAAGATATTGAGTTCCACATTTAAAAAAAATCCTTTCTTCCAAAGTCTAGAATATACATCATATTATCTATCTCATGAAACTCGAGGATGATGCAATCACTCCTAGATTCCAGTTATTTCCCTTCATCCTTATTGATCAGAATAAAATGAGAAATATAGTTTCCTTTGGTTACTTTCTCTACTTTCTCATTGCCAAGAAGTGTTCTCAGTGCCCTTCTTCCAACAGAGAATAATTATTATTAGGGCAACACTTCCAAGTCACTTACATATTTTCACATTTGTTTTAAATCATTTTCTCTCACTGAAGTGGGATACTGCCACTTCATAATTAAAAATCACTAAGACCCTTTCTTGAGTTTTTGTTGGAGATAAGCTAGAACACTTGTCATAATTACTACTCCGTAAACTATCCCAGGTTGATGTATTAATCTAGTTGGGGTTTTAAGTAAAGGAATGGAGCTTTTTAGCTTATGAGTGAGGAGTATTTGTAGCACTAGGGGTGCTACACCAAGTGGTGTGACCAGCACCAAGAAACAGAACAGCAATTCTCACATGCAGTATATATAAATTAGTTTATTCTTTTCTTTTCTTCTTCTTCTTCTTTTTTTTTTTTTTTGCTTTTTTTTTTTTTGCTGAGGCAGTTGAGGTTAAGTGACTTGTCCAGGGTCACACAGCTAGGAAGTATTAAGTGTCTGAGACCAGATTTGAACTCAGGTCCTCCTGACTTCAGGGCTGGTGCTGTATCCACTGTACCACCTAGCTGCCCCTATATGAATTAGTTTATGACAGGCAATATATTCTTTTTTTTTCATTTTCATTTTAGAGGGGGGCGCAAGGCTGGATATGACTAATTGCTTGGCTGGCGGGTGCTAAAAAAAGAAAACTGTCAGGTTTTCAGCTGTTATTGCTCTATAGCATTACGGATATGGAGAACAGGAGAACTATGTCTATGTGTCCTTTCTGGATATCCCTGTTATTTTCATGATAAAAAGGAGGATTTAGAGGTTAAATCCATTGAATAAAAACTTGCAACATATTTTTGGAATTTTTTTCTCCCAGGTTTCTAGTTTTCCCAATACATCTTAACTTCTGTGGAATGATCTGACTTTTAGTTATGGCAATTGAAAAGGGTAGCAGTAAACTGGGAAAATATTTTTACATCCAAAGGTTCTGATAAAGGCCTCATTTCTAAAATATATAGAGAATTGACTCAAATATGTAAGAATTCAAGCCATTCTCCAATTGACAAATGGTCAAAAGATATGAACAATTTTCAGACGAAGAAATTGAAACTATTTCCGGTCACATGAAAAGGTGCTCCAAGTCACTATTGATCAGAGAAATGCAAATTAAGACAACTCTGAGATACCACTACACACCTGTCAGATTGGCTAAAATGACAGGAAATGATAATGATAACTGTTGGAGGGGATGTGGGAAAACTGCAACACTAATACATTGTTGGTGGAACTGTGAATGGATCCAACCATTCTGGAGAGCAATTTGGAGCTATGCTCAAAAAGTTATCAAACAGTGCATACCCTTTGACCCATCAGTGTTTCTACTGGGCCTACATCCCAAAGAGATTTTAAAGGAGGGAAAGGGACCCACATGTGCAAAAATGTTTGTGACAGCCCTTTTTGTAGTGGCAAGAAACTGGAAACTGAATGGATGCCCATCAATTGGAGAATGGCTGAATAAATTATGGTATATGAATGTTATGGAATATAATTGTTCTGTAAGAAATGACCAACAGGAGGATTTCAGAGAGGATTGGAGAGACTTGCATGAACTGATGCTGAGTGAAATCAGCAGAACCAGGAGAACATTATACACAGCAACAAGACTATACGATGATCAATTTTGATGGACATGGTTCTCTTCAACAATGATGTGATTCAAACCAGTTGTTCTGCAATGAGGATAGTCATATACATCCAGAGAGAGGCCTGTGGGAACTGAGAGTGAACCACAACACAGCATTTTAACGCTTTCTGTGAATATTTCCATGCATTTTGTTTTCCTTCTTAGGTTGTTTTTTTTCTTCTTCTCTTTCTAGATCTGATGTTTCTTGTGCAGTAAGATAACTGTATAGATATGTATACATGTATTGTATTTGTCATATAATTTATCCTATCTAGCATATATTAGATTACCTGTCATCTAGGGGTGGGGAGTGGAGGGTGGGGGGAAGGAAAGGAAAAGCTTGGGAAAAAAAGTTTTTTTGCAAAGGTCAATGTTGAAAGGTCACTCATATGTTTTGTAAATAAAAAGCTTTATTAAAAAAAATAGTTATGGCAATTGGGAGAGGAATGCTTGAAGCCAATGAGACCAGAGCCAGAGGAGCAGGCTGCAGCCAATTCATATTTTTTAAAATAAATTTTTATTGATATCTTTTGTTTTTATTTTGCCTATATTTCCCTCTGTATTTCTTTCCCTCTCATAACTGAGAGAACTATCCCTTATGATAAAATTGTGTTTTTCTTTTCTTTTCTTTAAAGGAAAAGAGAAATGAGTCTGTCTTCTTTGAACAAAAACTTCTATCCCCCTTAGTATTAGACAAAACCACTTAGTTTGTTTCCCAAACCTCTTAGCAGCCTTGGATAGCCTTTAGTTAGTCTGGAGAAAAATTTTTTCTTGTCTTAGCAGAAGGTCAGATGAGCTACTAAATTATTTATGACCTAATGTTTTGGTGGCTTATTCTATATGTATTGCATATAAAGAAATTATTTTATTTAGCATGGCTTCTCTGAGAAAACTGAGGGAGCTAGTGGCAATATTGTGTTGTAGAAAAACTCTAGTCTTTGAATTAAAGGGCCTCAGTTCATATCAGAGATCTATTATATCTGATATTTCTGTAGATACCAGACTTATTTGAAGTTTTCTTTATGCCTTTGCTCATATGCTCCACCTCCTCACCCCTACCAACACACACACTCTTCCTCAAGTAATGACAAGAAGAAATCCCTATGAGTTGTATTTATTGGAACACTTAACAGGAGAGTGTACTTTGGTTGTACCTTAAAAAAAAAAGTAGTACTTGAATAGCTAGAGAGAAGATGGGGCCTAGGTCAGGGCATGTGGTGGTGTGTGGGATGGATGCTAGACTCCCCCTCCCCTGTCCCAAATAAACTAATCAGACATCTTCAGGTACAAAGAGGAAGCATTTATTTAGTCCCGCAGAGAGGCCCAGACATACCTGGGAGCCATCCCTACTCCCTCTATGTGCTCATGGACCCGACAAGCCAAAAGCTTGTCAGGAGTTAAATAGCAAAAGACTGGAGCCTTTTCATTGGATAGACTAAAAGGAAGTAACCAGTGGTCACCAATGTTGTCTGCTTCCTGTGGGTCACTTCACTTCTTGCCATTTCCTGCTACTTCTTATCACTTCCTGTCATTTACCTAAGGTCTTTAACCTTTGGGAGACCTCTAGGCCCAGAGATCATGTGGCTTCCTGCAACCTGAAGTTCCTGGCCTGATCTTCCTGCTCTGGGAATAGAGATCATGTGACTTAGGCCTGGTCTTATAGATTGAGAAAACTTCCCCCAGTCAGTTCCATTCCATGGTATGTGAGCAAGGACACAAAGGTTCAGCTGAGTCTGACTTGTACTGAGATCCAGCAAAGATGATTTAGACATCAGTGATGTGTCTTAGGAGAACAATTTTGGCACCAAATAATGTAATTTAGGGAGAGCAATTCCTAACCAAATAATGTGTTTCAGGTTTAACGCCAATGTTGGGGTTGGGTCATGTGAAGAATTCTCTTTGGCAAAAGGTAGATTTATTTAGGAGAAGAGGTGACAGACAAAATGAAGACTAGACACCAGGAAGAGTAAATGTGAAATAGAATTGGGAGAGCAAGGAGAGGGGTTTTAATTTAACAATGGAGAAGACAAATTTCCTAGTGGAATTCACAACATCCCATGAGTTTGGAGTATGCCCTTAGCTGGCGGGATAAATCCAAAGAAGGGTTTAGCAACCTAAAAGATCTAGTCAGCTATTAAAATGGGTAAGATGCCATGAGGCTTAATTGGGGGGGGGGGGGAAGAGAGACTCCATGAGACTGGGAAGGAAGAAGGGAAAGAAACCATGAGGCAGGGTGCCGGGGCAGGTTATAACCCCAAAAGGGATTTAGCAAAGGCAGCATGGGCCATGGATAGATTTAGGGGGGGAAATCTAATATCAGGGCTTTGACATAACTAGGATTTCTGACTGAACATAGCAAGGAGGAGCTACTTACCTCCACAGGGAAGGGGGGGGCTGAACTATAAGATTGAACTGATCCCCATCAGTGCCCTTCCCTGCTAGCCTCAGGGAGTAATTTTATCAATACTTCAGGCTTTCTCTGTGAACTTCATCTAGTATTCAAGACCTAGTTATTCAAGATCTCACAGCTTTGGGGTTTCTTTTTGTCTTTTATCCTCATTAATCTTCTCTCCCTTGAGGGCTCCTTTCATGTTCCTGCACTGGAGCCAACAAAAGTTTGCTGCCATAGATTCTATGTCTAGTCTATAGAGAGAGATGTTAACAGATACAGAAATAAATATGGAGATATATACGGATATGTTTGTTGTTTTAGGATTTTTATAAGTACAAATGCCCATCTGCCTCTGGGAATGTAAACAAATTTATAATATTTGGAAGAGATCTTATACATGTACCCCCCCCACCTCTCTTTCTTATCTCTCTGGTGATATATATATATATATATATATATATATATATATTACATGTAGTAATATAAAAATATATATGTATACATATATATTAATAAACAGAGGTTTTGCCTATTAAGGTTAGAATCCCATACAATCTCATCTCTCCTCATCTTGCTCAGCATTCTTATACAGAATCTCAAGAGAAAGTTACAAATTCTGTTGAACAGACTCTATTGTCTTTCCCTATTCTCTCCCCACTCCCCACCTCCAAACTCTTCACTCACAAGTCTTAAGACCATTTCCTTTGTCGATGGAAAAAGCTATTTAGATCAAGAAAATTCCTAAGGATATTTTAAGTACTTTTGCTTAAGCTATGCAATTCTTTGCAATTTTACTATTTTGCTTAAACTACAGGGAAAATCTTTATTTAAAATTCTGATAATACTCTTCTTAGCCCAAAAGTACTTTTTTAGATCACCTCAGTTTCTACAGATAAGTTTACCACATCCTAAGTGGAGATAAAAAAGGAAAAAACCCTTTACTGCACTGGCCATCATGTTTAGTTAATTATTGTCCCAGTATGCTAGGAAGTAGAAAATTGAAACATTTTACTGACCTGCAGCAAACATCACTTAAAAAAAAAATAATAATAAGGAACAGTGAGATGGTGCAGTGGATAGAGCACTGACCCTAGAATCAGTAGTACTTAAGTTCAAATCCAGCCTTAGATGCTTAACATTTCTAGCTTTGTGACCCTGGGCAAGTCATCTAACCTCAATGGCCTGGACTCTCCCCAAATAAAAGTTAGAAAAAAAAACACTCAAAAATATAATTTTAAAAGGAAAATACTGAGCCAAATTGGTATTAGCACCTGGGTGTGGTCCTTCTCACCCCTGCTAGCCATCTGTGGTATAATTTCCCATCTGCAGTGCTATTTGCCCTATCTTTGGTGCTGCAGCTCTTCGGAGACTTCTGGGTATTGCTGCTTAGTCAACAATTAGCAGATTTAGGACTCCTGACTTCTGTGCTAAACAACTGGTTGTAGCCTCCTACTATTTATTTGGTAAGTTGCCTTCCTTCCCCATCCCCTTTTCTACTAGCTTTTTGTGCTGTTCTGCTGCTCATATAATTGGGAGAGATACAGACCTGGGGAACATCTCATCTCCAATGTTTGGTAGCTAATTTAACTCAAAGAGTTAACTTTACTCTTAACTACAAAGAGTATCCTTTGCCATACCTTATTAAGATAGGTCATATGTAGGTATTCTGTTTATTTCTTCACTGGATGTGTCAGTTATTTACAAAATCATTTATTTAGAGAGCAATCACTGCTAAATGTAGAAATTGATATCGGTGTACAAAGCTACACAAGTCTCTTAAATTATTTTCTGTGAACCCCAAAGTAACCCTCTGTAATTTGAAAGAACTCTAATTATAATGCATTTATTTGTTGCTATATCCCTAGCATAGGACTAGGGTTTTCAGTAGACAATTAAAAATTTGTCATTTGCTTGATTAAACAAGTATGTGTGGATTACTGGACACTTGGGAATAAAATGTGAAGTTTTGATTAAACAGTTTCTGCTCTCAGGAAGTTTATAATCTAATAGGAAATATGACAGCAGAGAATCTCAGAAGAGATCCCAGAGAGCATTTGCCAACACTCTGCTTTCCTTCTATTCTATCTCTAACAGAGATGGTTATACTGCCTAATAGTACATGAATACTGTAGAACATTGCAAAACAAAATGTATCACCATCCTAGGCTTGCTACTTTGATGTATTCCTCACTCTCATTCACACCACATATCCAATGGGTTGCCAAATCTTGTTCTTCTATCTTGGCAATATCTCTTGTATAGCTGCTAACTTTTATATAGTGCTTACTGTGTGGCAGGCCCTGTGCTAATTATTCACAATTATTGTCTCATTTGATCCTCACAAAAACTCAGCAAGGTAGGTTATATTTTTATCCCCATTTCACAGAGATTGTTGTTCGTCCTTCATTCTTGAAGAGGACAATGACATCGAGGAGATGATGCCATGACAGGCAAGTGAGTTGGATTTAAGTGAGGGAGGCTGTTCAAGGTCAATTGCCTCACTTTAT
>JAJPUD010003673.1:55222-89243 GCA_023553655.1 Myrmecobius fasciatus | reverse complement strand
AAGGGTAGCAGTAAACTGGGAAAATATTTTTACATCCAAAGGTTCTGATAAAGGCCATATTTCTAAAATATATAGAGAATTGACTCAAATATATAAGAATTCAAGCCTTTCTCCAGTTGATAAATGGTCAAAAGATATGAACAGACAATTTCAGATGAAGAAATTGAAACTATTTCCGGTCACATGAAAAGGTGCTCCAAGTCACTATTGATCAGAGAAATGCAAATTAAGACAACTCTGAGATACCACTACACACCTGTCAGATTGGCTAAAATGACAGGAAATGATAATGATAACTGTTGGAGGGGATGTGGGAAAACTGGGACACTGATACATTGTTGGTGGAAGTGTGAACGGATCCAACCATTCTGGAGAGCAATTTGGAACTATGCTCAAAAAGTTATCAAACTATGCATACCATTTGACCCAGCAGTGTTTCTACTGGGCCTATATCCCAAAGAGATTTTAAAGGAGGGAAAGGGACCCACATGTGCAAAAATGTTTGTGGCAGCCCTTTTTGTAGTGGCAAGAAACTGGAAATTGAAAGGATGCCCATCAGTTGGAGAATGGCTGAATAAATTATGGTATATGAATGTTATGGAATATTATTGTTCTGTAAGAAATGACCAACAGGAGGATTTCAGAGAGGACTGGAGAGACTTGCATGAACTGATGCTGAGTGAAATCAGCAGAACCAGGAGAACATTATACACAGCAACAAGACTATACGATGATCAATTTTGATGGACATGGTTCTCTTCAACAATGATGTGATTCAAACCAGTTGTTCAGCAATGAAAATAGTCATATACATCCAGAGAGAGGCCTGTGGGAACTGAGTGTGAACCACAACACAGCATTTTAACGCTTTCTGTGAATATTTCCATGCATTTGGTTTTCCTTCTTAGGTTGTTTTTTTCTTCTTCTCTTTCTAGATCTGATGTTTCTTGTGCAGTAAGATAACTGTATAGATATGTATACATGTATTGTATTTGTCATATAATTTATCCTATTTAGCATGTATTAGATTACCTGTCATCTAGGGGTGGAGGGTGGGGGGAAAGAGGGGAAAAGCCTGGGAAAAAAAAAAGGTTTTTGCAAAGGTCAATGTTGAAAAATCACTCATATGTTTTGTAAATAAAAAGCTTTATTAAAAAAAATAAAGCACAAAAAAAGAAAAAAAATTTAAGACTTTATAAACATAGTGCTAAGCATACAGAGAAAGGCAAAAGACCATTCCTACTCTCAAGAAATTTACAGTCTAATGAGAGACAACATGTAAGCAATTATGTGCAAGCAATATATGTAAGGCTAAATTAGAGATAATCAACATGAGGAAGTCACTAATATTAAGGAAGTTTGAGAAAGGTAAAAGGTTGGACTTAGCCAAGATTTTTAAAGATACCAGGAGATGTGAGGGAGAGGAGATAAAGTTTTCCAGAAATGGGCCAAGAAAATACTCAGTTAGGAAATGCAATGTTAGGCTGGTGTCACTGAATTACAGAGTATGTGGTTAGGTCAGAGGCAGGGGATATAAGGTGTAAAAAGACTGGAAAGGTAAGATAGCAAATTAGTGGCAGAATCAAGGGAATAAGGAAGAAAAAAGAAGTAACCTCAGCTAGGAAAAGTGACCAGTTCTCACAGATGAAACCCACAGTTGATTCCAAAATTCTTTTAGGCAAACATAAGTTTGGCATTCAAACAACATGGCCAGTCCATCACTTGTGCTCTACAGTAGAGTTTGAATGCCTGGCAGTTCAGCTTGACAAATAACTTCAATGTCTGTATCTTATCCTGCCAGATGATCTTCAGAATCTTTTCTTAAGACAATTCAAATGGAAATGTTTCCTAGTGTATTGCTAAAACATTGTTAGGGTCTCAAAGCATACACCAAATGAAGTCAGCATAACAGCTCTGTAAGCTTTTAGTCTGGTAAGCCAGTCTAATACTTTTCTCCTACATTTCCCTCTGTTTTGCCTGTGGTTTTTTTTTTTTTATAATAGCTTTTTATTTTCAAAATACTTGCAAATGTAGTTTTCAACATTCATATTTGCAAAGCCTTTTGTTCCAAATTTTTCTCCCTCCTTTCCTCTACTCTCCTTCCCTAGATATTAAGTAATCCAGTATAGGTTAAACATGTGTGATTTTTCTATGCATATTTCCACATTTATCATGCTGTGCAAGAAAAATCAGATCAAAAAGGAGAAAAAAAAGAGAAAGAAAACAAAAAGCAAGCAAAAAAAAAATAAAAAAGTTGATAAAACTATGTTGTGATCCACATTCAGTCCCAACAAGCTTCTCTCTGGATGCTGATGGCTCTTTCCATCACAAGTCTGTTGGAATTGGCTTGAAAAGAACCATTGTTGAAAAGAGCCATGTCTTATGAAAAAGTGCTCCAAATCACTATTAATCAGAGAAATGCAAATTAAGACAACTCTGAGGGTACCACTACACACCTGTCAGATTGGCTAAGATGACAGGAAAAGATAGACGAATGTTGGAGGGGATGTGGGAAAGTTGGGACACTGATACATTGTTGGTGGAACTGTGAACAGATCCAACCATTCTGGAGAGCAATTTGGAACTATGCTCAAAGAGTTATCAAACTGTGCATACCCTTTGACCCAGCAGTGCTTCTATGGGCTTATATCCCAAAGAGATCTTAAAGGAGGGAAAGGGACCCACATGTGCAAGAAGGTTTGTGGCAGCCCTTTTTGTAGTGGCTAGAAACAGGAAACTTGAAAGGATGCCCATCAATTGGAGAATGGTTGAATAAACTATGTTATATGAATGTTACAAAATATTATTGTTCTGTAAGAAATGACCAGCAGAATGATTTCAGAGAGGCCTGGAGAGACTTGCATGGAGTGATACTGAGTAAAATGAGCAGAACCAGGAGATCATTATACATGGCAACAACAGTACTATAAGATGATCAATTCTGATGGACATGGTTCTCTTCAACAATGAAATGTTTCAAACCAGTTCCAGTTGTTCAGTGAAGAAAGCCATATACACCCAGAGAAAGGGGTGTGAAATGTGGACCACAACATAACATTTCCATGCTCTCTATTGATGTTTGCTTGCATTGTGTTTCCTTTCTCTGATTTTTTTCCTTGTAGATACGATTTTTCTTACATAACAGTGGTAAGTGTGGAAATATGTATACATATATTCAATTTGTCAAGTATTTTAACATAATTAATGTATAGTGGATTTCCTGCCATCTAGGGGAAGGGGGTGGGGGAGTAGAGGGGAAAAATTTGTAACGGAAAGCTTTGTAAGGGTTAATGTTAAAGAATTACCCATACGTATGTTTTGGAAATAAAAATTTTTAATTTAAAAAAACTGGAGATATATCCGGTTTACTCAGCTACCTAGAAAAAAGAAGAAATAAAGAAGGAACTCTGAAAAAGAAAAGAAAGAAAAGAGCCATGTCCATCAGAATTGATCATCACATAATCTTGTTGTTACTATGTACAATGTTCCCTTGGTTCTACTCACTTCACTTAGCATCAGTTTACTTAAGTCTCTCCAGGCCTTTCTGAAATAATTCTGCTGATCATTTCTTATAGAACAATAATATTTCATTATTCAGACATTCCCCAGTGTATGTTGCCCAAGGTTCTTCTTACTGTCATAGGTTCACTCCTTAGAGCTACTGGATTAATAACACTTCATTGCTTCTTCATAGTAAAAAAATTGTAGCATTGAGGAGGGGAATTCGCTTTCAAAGCTTAATACTGGGGGTAGCTAGGTGGCACAATGGATAGAGCACCAGTCCTGAAGTCAGGAGGACCTGAGTTCAAATTTGGTCTCAGACACTTAACATGTCCTAGATGTGTAACTCTGGGCAAGTCACTTAACCCCAATTGCCTCAGCGGGGGGGAGAAAAATGCCTAATACTGACCTGGTTGTATCTGAAATTTTTATGATATGTAAGTATATTGATTCCATACTGGTTGATTCAACATATTTAATCCAACAAATATTGTTAAGAGTCTGCTATGTAAAAGACATTGTGCTATCATCCATTCTCTCTCAACCTGTAACGAGCTTTTCTGAGCCTATCCTATTTCCTGAATTTTAAGGATTGTTTATATGCAGCTTGGAAGTCTCCATAACTTTAGAAGACTGTGTGTTCCATAAGATAAGGAAATTCATATTGATGGTGATAATGTGGGGAAAGGAACTCAACATCTGAAACCTTATATCTGTTAGCATTTTTGGTGCTAAAAATATCTCATCATCCAAGATCATAAAATTGCCACCTAACCTAATGTACAACTGCCTGTCCTAGGCAAATTTTCAGCTTTGCCAGTATTTGGATATATCTGACAAGAGGCCAGGTAGAAAATGCTACCTGTTGAAGGAAACTTCTGAGGAACAATCTGAGCTTCTTCGTCATTCAAAACAGCCATTTTTGGCTAGTTCATAGGTTCTAGACCATGTGAGTTCTTGAAGCATACAAAAATGACTTTTTTCATATAAGAAAAAATTGGGGGAAGAAATAAGGAAGCTGAACCATTTCATTGCTCTACAGAACTCTCACTGAGGAAACTCTTTGTATTGATACACATCTATACCCACCTGGCAATTTTTATTTTCTTTGTGAGTTCCCTGAGGGCACTGAGAAGTTAAGTGGCTTGTCCAGGGTCATTCTTCTAATATATGCCAGGTAGGGCTTGAATCCAGGTCTTTTTGGCCTCCTGAGGCTTACTATTTTTTTTTTTTTTGCACTACTATGGAATATTAGGTGCCAAGTAAAGTTGGGCTTTTAAGGTCTAAATTAGCTCCTTTCTTTCTCTTCTTGGAACTTGTAAACAGAAATTAGGAGAGATTTCCCTCACTTTTTACTTAACATGTTTCTTCCTTCCAAAATTACACACAGCATGTAGGAAAAAGATCCTGCTTGATCCCATTACTTCTTCCTTGGAAAGTGCTGAGTCCAGGCTATACTATAGTACTTTTCTGTGATTGGTGGGTTATGCAACCTTGATGGCTGCTGGGGGTTGGAGGCTAGAGTCCTTTGCCACACTTGCATTATTAGTCTGTTGTTCCCTGGAGGCTCCCCTCACTTTGCTTTTCTGGGTTTTGGGTCCTGCCTCAAGCCTAGAAGCCAGGTACTTTCTTAAAAACAAACATTTCCCCTCATTTCCTTTTTAATTTGTCCCCTAACTCTATGTGACAAGCTACTATGGTATATTTCGTGTGAAAGGGCCTGAGGGACAAGATGTACATCTGAAATGTCTTCCCACTTTTGTCCATTTTGTTTTGAGTTGTGAGGCTTTTTCTGGAGAGGGATGTGTATGTGTCAAGCTTGAGAGACATCTATCTGCCTTTTCCCTGCAGCTTCCCTCTCACAACTTCAGCTGAAGGCCAGGCTTCACTGAGGCCTTCTTATGTAAGGTCCTTTTAGAGAATGAGTCCAGACTTCCATTCTTGGGTATTACACTCTTTCCTGCTTTCTAGCCCATCTCTCTATCACTTCGATTTCTTCTCTTTGCAATTTTAATTCGTTAACCAGTTTACCTATGAAGCATTCAAATGGGATAAGAAAAAGCAGATAGTAGAGATAAAGCAGGTTTTCAATTCCACAGGCCAAGAGTAGAGGGACAGTGCATAAGTCTGAGCCTTTGTGACCCCATGGGCTATATAACTACTAGGTCCTTCTTTCTTCCAGTGTCTCTTAAAATCTGGCCAAGCTCATGTTCATTGCTTCTATGACACTATCCACCTCATCCTCTGCTATCATCTTCTCTTTTTGTCTCCAATCATTCCCAATATCAGGATCTTTTCCCAAGTCCTGTCTTCTCATTACATGGTTTAAGCATCAGCTTCATTATTTATTCTTCCAATAGTAGTCTTAATTAATTTCTTTGAATATTGACTAGTTTGATGTCCTGACCGAGGGACTCTCCAAAGTCTTCTCCAGCACCA
This sequence comes from Myrmecobius fasciatus, assembly GCA_023553655.1. Classification (NCBI taxonomy): domain Eukaryota; kingdom Metazoa; phylum Chordata; class Mammalia; order Dasyuromorphia; family Myrmecobiidae; genus Myrmecobius; species Myrmecobius fasciatus. The sequence goes on along the minus strand of JAJPUD010003673.1, from coordinate 83,303 downwards.
TACAAAAATCAAAAGTGTTGATTCTGCAGTGCTCAATTTTACTTAAAGTCCAACATTCACGACCATATCCTATTCTGGAATAGCATTCCTTGATTATATAGATCTTTGTTAACATGGTAATATCTCTTCTTTTTAGTATGCTGTCCAGTATTTCCATAGCTTTCCATCAAAGGAGCAAGTGTCTTTTCATTTCATGGGTGAAATTATCATATGCAGTGATCTTTGAGTCTAAGAATATAAAATCTGACACCATTTCTATTTTTTTCTCCCTCTCTTTGCCAGGAAGTAATGAAGCCAGTTGCTATGGATCTTAATTTTTAAAATGTTTAATATTGAAGCTTCAAACCAACTTTTATGCTTTCCTCTTCTACTCTCACCAAAAGGCTTCTTTCTTAATTCATCTTCAGCACATACAATCACATACAAATACAGACATACACTAATATATTTGAGGAGGGAGAGGAGATTAGGAAAGACTTCATGGAGGAAAGTAGTACCTGAACTTGAAACTTGAAGACTAGAATTCTAAATCAAGATGAGGAGGGAGTGAATTCTAAATTTGGGAGAGGAAAGTTAGAGCCAGACTTCTGTAAAGGAATTTCCTATGAGCTCTCTCTGCATCAAATCTCTCCAGTTTAATCCCTCACACAACAACAAAAAAAAAATTTCCCAAAACAGGGGTTGCACTCCATCAATTATCTGCTTAAAAGCAATCAATGACTTCCTATTGTTTACAAGATAATTTTTTTTAAAATTAAAACTTTTTATTTGCAAATAAAAAAAATAAAAAATTTGTATTGGTAATTCTTCAACATTAACCCTTACAAAGCTTTCTGTTACAAATTTTTCCCCCCTACTCCTCACCCCTCCCCTAGATGGCAGGATATCCACTACATTACAAGATAAAATACATACAGTACTCCTTGGTATAACATTTAACACCTTCCACATTCCCAATCCCATTTTCACTTCAACATTTCTCTTTTAATTAAAATTACCTGATAGCCATCCCCAAATTTGGTACTCCATTTTTTGCCTCTGAATTCTCACAAACCACCCAACATCTGGAATACACTCCCTCTTTCTCTATTTCTCAGAATCCTTTTTAGCATCAGATATTTTATCAGTGGAAATGACAATTAATAGAAGAGGTTTTAATATCTGCTTTGGTATTATCAAAAGGATAGTAAGGACCATGAGAACTTTTTAGTCTGACTCTAAATTTAAAGCTCCTGGTCAGTCTGTAAATATTTATTAAACACCTGTTATGTGCCAGATACTGCTAAGCACTGGAAATAAAAATTCAAGTGAAAATAAATACAGTTCTGGCCCTCAAGGAGCTTATCATCTTTTTTTCTTTATTAAAGCTTTTTATTTTTCAAAACAAATGCATGGACACATTAGCCCTTTCAAAATCTTGTGTTCCAACTCTCTCCCCCCCCCCCGCCCTGTCTTCTCCCACACACTCACCTAGATGGCAAATAGTCCAGTATATGTTAAGCATGATAGAAATACATGTTAAATTCAATATATGCATACATATTTATACAATTATCCTGCTGCGCAAGAAAAATCAAATCAGACCAGTGAGAGAGAGAGAGAGAGAGAGAGAGGGAGGGAGGGAGGGAGGGAGAAAGAGAGAGAGAGAGAGAGGGAGAAGCAAAATAAATTGCAAACAAACAAGAACAAAAAGTGAAAATGCTTTGTTGTGAACTATACTCAGTTCCCACAGTCCTCTCTGGGTGTAGATGTGTCTATTTATCACTGAACAATTGGAACTGGTAAAATCATCTCATTGTTGAAGAGAGCCATGTCCATCAGAATTGACCATCATATAGTCCTGTTGCTGTCGTGTATAATGATCTCCTGGTTCTGTTCACTTCACTCAGCATCAGTTCATGCAAGTCTCTCCAGGCCTCTCTGAAATCATCCTGCTGGTCGTTTCTTACAGAACAATAATATTCCATAACATTCATATACTACAATTTATTCAGCCATTCTCCAATTGATGGGCATCCATTCAGTTTCCAGTTTCTTGCCACTTCATAAAGGGCTGCCACAAACATTCTTGCACATGTGGGTCCCTTTCTCTCCTCTAAGATCTCTTTGGGATACAAGCCCAGTAGAAACACTGCTGGGTCAAAGGGTATGCACAGTTTGATAACTTTTTGGGCATGGTTCCAAATTACTCTCCAGAATGGCTGGATCCGTTCACAGTTCCACCAACAATGTATGAGTGTCCCAGTTTTCCCACATCCCCTTCAACATTCGGCATTATCTTTTCCTGTCATCTTAACCAATCTGAGAGGTGTGTAGTGGTATCTCACAGTTGTCTTAATTTGCATTTCTCTGATCAATAGTGATTTGGAGCACCTTTTCATATGACTAGAAATAGTTTTAATTCCTTCGTCTGAAAATTGTCTGTTCATATCTTTTGACCATTTATCAATTGGAGAATGGCTTGAATTCTTATAAATTTGAGTCAATTCTCTATATATTTTAGAAATATGGCCTTTATCAGAACCTTTGAATGTAAAAATGTTTTCCCAGTTTATTGTTTTCCTTCTAATCTTGTCTGTATTGGTTTTGTTTGTATAAAATTTTTTTAACTTAATATAATCAGAATTATCTATTTTGTGATCAGTAATGATCTCTAGCTCTTCTTTGGTTACAAATTCTTCCAAGAAGCGTATAATCTAATGGGGCAAAGACACCACATAAGAAGCTGAAAGTGGGATTGATGTTGAGGCGAGGAGGTACCCACTAAGTGCAGAAGAATGATGGAGAGTTCCAGAGAAATCTACAAGCATTGTAGTTGGTGGGAAAGGGGGAGAAAAACTGTGCTGAGTAATCACCACCACCACTGAAGTAGAGGTCCTAGAACCTATGGCTCTGCCCTCTAGCCAAAGGATATAATCAGAAGGGCAGAGGGTACTGATAAGATGTGAATACCAGCAGATTTAGAAAGCTTGCATATTACATATGTATTGTTGCCATCATTAGACCATGAATTCTTTGAGAGCAAAAATTGTCTTATTTTTTAAATTTGTTTTCCCAGAGCTTAGTACATGGCTTTGCATTTAATGTATACTTAATAAATATTTCATTTATTCAGAATACTTATCTTTTTTCAAGACTCAATTCAGAAGCCTTTCTTGATCTTCCTGGTTATAGTTTTCCCAATAACTCAGTTTTCCTTGTCCTATACTTATTTGTGTACATGTTGTGTCCCATTAGTAGAATGCAGTCTCCTTGAGGGGAGGAGCTATTATTTATTTTAGTTTTGTGTCCTTGGGGTTTAACACTGTGCTTTATGCTTAATGTTCATTTAATTGAATTGCAAACTTATGCCAATGAATTTGGCTTCCATTCCTTGCAAAATTATAAAATGGATTATCAAAGATCTGTTTCATGAACATCTAGAAGAGGAAAAAGAGGAAGCATGACCATAATTTTCCACAGTTATGAAAATTAATTGGAAAAATGAAACTTAAATTAGAAAACTGAAGCTCACAAGGAGATCAAGGAATAATCAAGGGTGGAATTTATTTTCTCCCAAAAGAATGTAAGCTCCTTGGGAGCAGGGACTGGCTATGTAATGAGGGGTAGAGATTCATGTCCTTTAATTTCTGTAACATCCAATTAATGGGGAATCAGGAGTAGGAGCCTATAAGTCAAGAAGATAGGGGAAGTCCTGAAAGTGAGATGGATATAAAAGTTGAAAAATTGTATTGGGATTGGTATGAGAAGTCCCCAAATGGATAAAAAAAAGAGAGATTAAGTGGTGTGGAAGTGAGTTCTTCTCAAAACACTGACCCCTACCATAGTTTAGGGCTACAGTTCTAGGAAACCCCTCTTTGCTTATACCCTTCCTTAATCTTGCACAAACCACTTTGTATTCTATAGTCCCCCTGTTCCTATACTCTGAGGATTGAGTGAGTTCTGGAGACAGACTGTAAGCTCTGATATTAAGGCAGGGACAGCTGGGGCTCAAGATAGGGTTAAAAAAATTATTTCAGGGTATTAAATAAACTGCTCTGTTGTCTGGCCTTTGCCTACCTTCACTAGAATATCCTGGTGAAAGTGATGCCTCTTTCCTACAGGAACTGAATAAACTGCTTTCTGCCCTGGCTCTGAGAAATGTCTATTTGAATTATTTTGGGTTAGTGGTTACTGTCCCATACAAAATCATGGCAGTCTACTCTTACTTTTTTTTTTTAAACAGTATGACAACTAGGAGATTAGGGAAACACTGTTGATGATAGTTCTCCTTGGTTTTAGCAAACTGTTTAATAAAGTTTCTCATGCCACTCTGTATAAAAGGTGTAGAAATGTAGGCAGGAGATCAGGTATAGTGTGTGAGAAAAACATCCAGAAGACCAGTTCAAATGGACTATAGAATGCATGAAGGGATAGGGGAGTAATGTTTATTAAGGCCAGAAAAGTATGATGGTAGTCAGATTGTTAAAGTCTTTAAATGACAGATTTGTATTTTATCCTAGAAACAATAGGGAGCCTGGAGATTTTTGATCTGAGAATGATATGATTATACCTGTATTTTAGTCATATTAATTTTACAACTCTGTGGAGTCTGGATTTGAGAAATGAGAGATTAAATGGATGCAGGAAGTCTGATTAGCAAGGCATATTACAATAGTCCAGGTGAGAGGAGATGGAAGCTTGGAGTGATGTTTGTGTAGTTGGAGAGAAGGAAATAGTTGAGAGAAATATTATTAGAGGCCAAAATCTGGCCACTGATTGTATACAGGTGAGGGAAAGGAAAGAGTGAAGATGGACTCCAAGGCAGGACATACCACAAATACATTAAAAGTTATGAGAGAAATTATTATTTTCTATCATATTAATAATCACTTGTTAAATAAGGATTAAGATTTTTTCCTGTTTCCTCATTTAAGGACTAGCCCCTCTAGGTCATTCAACCAGTCTTTGAAAGACAAGGCTGATAGGTGAAATTTCTAAATTCTCAGAGAACATGCTCCTAAGTTCTGTTAAATAAGTGTTAATTAAGCTCTTTTCCTTGTGCCCCTCTTTTGGAGTTTAGGGTAATGCACTTCATGAAGAAGAAAATCAACTAGAGTAGTCTGGATGGAGATAGATTCCTTTGTCCAGCCTGCTGGAAGTGGCTGAGTGATATCAAGCCATACTCTCAGCAGGAAGAGCTGAAGACTTTTAACCAATCTCCCCATTTGAAAATCTAATTATTATTATTATTTACCAATCAAGATTGATTTTTCACTTGTCAGGAATACCCTACCCCTTTCCAAAGGAATTTAAGCATTTGGTGATGTCTTTGGTTTTGTCTTTGGTTACCTAGGGAGACCCCCGATCATCACCTCATAATCAGCTAACCTAATTAATAAGCTGATTATTAATTACCCAGACACTTTGTCTCTTGGGTTTTTCATTCATCTCAGTTACATAATAAAATATGTAAATAACATTTGAGAACAATATAAGAGATGTCACAAGGTTATGTGATTAAATACCAATGAATAATATAAATAGTAATTACTAATGGAATCCATAGAAAAAAGTGATCTAAGTCTGGTGTAATCAGGAAAAAGTTTATGGAAAAATTCCCAGGATATTCTAAATTGAGAAGATTGTATGGTGCCAAGAAGCTCTGAGAACTTATTTCTGGGACCCAGAAACTTGGTATTGGCAAGAGAGGAAAACTTATTTCAACTTTTGTTTTTATATTAATAAAATATTATTTTATTTTGGGCATGGCATAATGAATAGGGCACTTGATCCAGGAATATCTCTTTTAAAATCCTGCCTCATCTACTTACTATTTGTCCCCAAGGAAGTCACTTAATCCCTCTGTGACTGAATTTCCTCATGTATAAAATTAGAGGATTAGAATCCATGATTTTTAGGATTCCTTTAAGTTCAAAGTCTATGATTATAAAGCAATTAAATGTCAGTAAGAATTTCTATAACCCTATAGAGCAGGGATGTCAAATAGGAATGTGTGGAATGGGGCACTAAATTGTATGTAAGGATACCTGTAAGCTGCATTAGAAAATGTCAGCCTTATTCAGAGTTTAGTCTAAGACTATGAGTTTATTTCTCCTAAGAAAGCAGACATGTATAAATGGGAGCACACAGTTAGAAGTGAACTTGGGATGGGTATAGGCAGCAGGGGTTATAAAGACAAAAATCACAAGGAGGGAATATAATCACATAGTGGTCTTAACAGGTTATCCCTGGGCTGGGTTGTTTTTCAGAAAGTTATCAAGGCCATATCAGGTTTAGTCACTAGGCTGGGGGTTGACATAAACCAGTCTAAATTGGTTCTGTAGCATGGACAGGGAGTTCTGGGTTTAGCAAACAAATACTGCAAGGAATTTCTGATATGCCCAGATTAAGTTTATAGTAAAAATCATTAACTGCTTCAGTTTCACAAAAAGTACATATTAACATTATTATGTTCTATTGGGTTTTATTTATTTCATTAAATATTTCCCAATTACATTTTAATCTGCTTGACCACAATGGACTTCTGCTCAGCTTAGGTTTATCAACAGTGTGCTCAAGCTAGAAGGTAGTTGACATGAGGTTTTGAGTGAAATTACAGGGATGAGTCTAGACAAATACTCTATCTAGAATCTTGAGACTTCTTATTTCCTATTATTGGTCACATTCCAGGATATCAAGCAGATGTATATTTTCAGTACGCCCCCAGAGAGCATTCAGAAATAGTCCTTTGAACATAGGCAGAGATGACGGTAAAAAGAATGTTTTAGATGAAAGCTAGTGTCCTGGAGGCTGTTGTAATGAGGAATATAGGCTGATGATTCAGAAAGGTGTCCAGGGTGGGTGTTCTTTGTGTTAAGACATAGTTTCTGAGAACTCCAAGGTAAAAGCCTAATCTTTGAGCCAAGAAGGTGACTAATCCTATCTGGGGAAGGGGTAGTCAAGAAAGCTAAGATGGCCAGATGGAAATGACCAGAGCTGTTTCCTTTATTCTTAGGTCTGATTCATTTAACAAGCATTTGTTAAGCTCCTACTATGTACTAAGTCAGTGTTAGAAAAAATGATAGAATAGAATGAGTCACTGAATTTGGACTTGGACTCAGAGAGTTAGTTTCAAATCTTTGCTTAAGAATTTGGCAAGTCACTTAATTTCTCTAGATTTCAGTTGTCTCATCATAAAATGAGTGATTTGGACTAAATGGTCTCTAAGTCTCTTCCACCTCTGAATCTATGATTCTGTGCACTCTCCTTGCTCTTAAGGAGCTCTTGGGTGAATTAGGTTTCAGCATTATCAGGCATGACTGGTAATATCCCCAGACAAGCAGCTTATTGGACCTACTGCCTTTTGTTTCCTAATTCCAAAACCTAAGGGGATGATTATTAGATTGATCATATGCAGAAGGTTGTCTGTGACAATGTTGTGTTATTTATTTTACTTCCATTTGTTGAAGTATAGTCAATGTCTACACTTATCCACTATGGTCTCTATAATCGAATGCTAGATTTGGGAGTAGAGAAGATCCAGTTTTGAATCCTGCCTCAGATACTTATTAAATATCCGATTCTGGGCAAGTTTCTTATTTTCCTTGGATCTCAATTTCCCTATTTGTCAAATGAGAAACTTGGACTCATTAATTTTTAAGATCCCTTCTAACTCTAAGTAATTCTTTGATTCAGTGATAGTCCCCAGTTACATCTACTTGGCTTAATGCCCTCTTAAAGTGGAAATGAATTGATTGGAGGGGAGAGGTTTGGAAAGAGTTAAAACTCTTCTTTTTTTCTTCCCTCTTCCTCTTTTCACTAGAAGTAAAATGTCTAATCTGAGGGAAAGTATAGTACCAGTGAGCTTGCCTTCAATTCTTGGCACATTTCTTGATGTTGAAAGGATGATTAGTGAACATTTTAAAGAAGTGATTACATAGAGCCTGTGCTTCCTAACAATTGTAACTATATTAGGATTGAATGGGATAGGTACTACTATTGGTAGAATTGTGAACTGATCCAACCACTCTGGAGAACAAATTGGAACAAATGTTCAAAGAGCAATAAAATTGAATTCCCCTCGCCTCAGCACTATTACTATAATGTCTGTATCTCAAAGAGATCAAAGAAAGCATCTGTAATTTTAAAAAAAGATATTTTTGTTGTGGCAAAGAATTGGAAACTGAGGGCATGCCTGTCAGTTGGTGAACTAAACAGGTTATGCTATAGGATTGTGATGAAATACTATTGGGCTATAAGAAATGAGGCAAATGATTTCATAAAAACTTGGGAAGATATATATGAACTGATATAAGGTGAAGTGAACAGAACTAAGACAACATTGTAAACAGTAATAATAATATTGTAATAATATCAACTGTGAAAGACTTAACTACTCTAATCAAAACAATCCAAGACAGTTTCAAAAAACCCATGATGAAAAAAATGTTATCTACCTCCAGAGAGAGAACTGATGGGCTCTGAGTGCTGATGGAAGCATACTTTTTTCACTTTATTTTCTTGCTTTTTTACCCACAATGGCTAATATGCAAATATGTTTTGCATGCCTTCACATATATGATCAATATTATATTCCTTGCCTCACTCAATAGACAGAGTTGGGAAGAAGGAAGAGAATTTGGAACTGAAAATTTTAAGAAAGAAATGTTTAAAAAATTTTTTAAAAAGATTGAATGGGCTGCTTCTGAATGTAGTATTCTCTTTCATAGAGATCCTCAAACGAGGGCTGAGTGACAAACAATTTGTTAGGTATGTTTTTGGACAGTTACTGATTCAAATAGATTGCCTCTTGACTTTATTTCAAACTGAAATTCTCATTTTGTGAAACTGCATATTCAGGACTTCCTATCTGGATACCATATTTTAAAAGGGACATTAAAAATTAAGCCTTTATGAGGACTGTAAAACCATGTGTACTTTTTGATCTAGCAATACCATTACAAAAGGAAAAGGAACATAATATACAAAAATATTTATGGCAGTTCTTTTCAGGGGGAAAAGAACTAGACCTTGAAGGAATACCCATCATTTGAGGAATAGCTGTTGGAACACTATTGTGCTGTAAGAAATGATGATCAAGGTAATTCTCAGAAAAATCTGGACATTTTTTACATGAGCTGATGCAAAGTAAAATGTACGATGTACAAAATAAAAGCAATATTGTATGATCAACTATGAATGACTTAGCTATTCTCAGTAATGCAGTGATCTAGGACAGCACTGAGGGACTTATGATGAAAAATTCTATCCATTCCCAGAGAAAGAAGTTCTGGTGTATGAATACAGATTGAAGCATACTTTTTTTAACTTTATTTTTCTTTAGGGCTTTTTTGGGGATCTGTTTTTTTTTTAACATTATGACTAGAATGGAAATGTTTTGCATAATTACACATGTAGAATGTACATGGAATTGCTTGCCTTCTCAATGCAGGGTGGAGTGGGGAGGGGGGAAAGAGAGACTTTGGAACTCAAAAGTTTTAAAAGTGAATGTTAAAAATTGATTTTACATTTTACTAGTGAAAAACAAAATGCTAAATAATAATTTTTAAAAAGGAAAAACAAGATTAACACTTTATGGTGAAAGAAATGGAAGCAATTTCATGGAAGAGGTAAAGGTTTCATATTGGAATAACATCTGGGGAAGAAAAAAAAAAGCTAGTGAGAACATAATAAATCTTTCCTAATATTTGAAGAGTTGTTATTTAAAAGAGTAAACATATTTATTTTATTTGGTAGAAGTTGCTAGAAGCAAAGTTTTTTGCAAACAATTCTAACTTATCGCTCTGTTGGTAGAAATATTCAAATAGTAGCCTGACAAGTGGATAACCACTTTTCAAAGATACTGTAGAGAAGATTCCTTTTTTTGATAAGAAGTTGGACTAGATGATCACTAACTTTTTCAGCCGAAAAGACTTCAATGCCTGGCACTTTGCAGATTAAATTTGGTAAAATATTAAGAACTTACTATGTGATAGACATTATGCTAAATCTTGGGAATATTTATGAAAACAAAAGAAAAGATAACCTCTGCCTTTAAAGACCTTATTTTTAATGGGGAGGACAACACAAAAAAGGAGTTGAAAAGGGAGAATAAAAGAAGTACTCCCACAGGCAAAAGCTCAGAGTATCAGGAGCAAAAATAGGATAGAAGTGAATATGATCAGCCTGGGCTTTTCCTCAAATGGCAGTTCTGGGCAGGACTTCTTTAAGAGGGGGCCACAGAAATGGAAGTTATGTTCAATATGAGCAGTGGCTAGGGATGACATGTCAAAAAGTAGTAAACTCATTTATTTGTGCTTCTAACAATTATAGAAATTCGAGAAGTTCTACAGATTAAAATATACCAGAAAATGCTAGTTTATATACTGTTTTCTTGCTTTCATCTCATTCTAGTTTGTAGTTTATTAGTTGGTTTGCTTTATCCACACTAGAATGTAAGCTCTTTGAACATATGGTTCATATCTTATTTATCTTGGTATTGCCATCAATGCCTAGTATAGTACGTTACTCATGGTAAACGCTTTATTGCATGTATGAATGAAAATAAATGTATAATGGAATTTTGGGCTTTCTTTCCCAACTTAAATACATACTACCAAATCAGGTCCCCAGAGTTAAGGAGCCTCTATTTCTTCCTCAGTGTTCTGTGGATACCCTTGAGAGATTGGAAATAGCTTTCTAACGCTATCGGCTCAAGCCCCTCATTTCAGTATCTTCTCCTCACTACCAATTACTAGTAATTATTACACCAGTATCATCTAAGCACTTAACTTCAATTAGTTTTTCCTAAGGAAATTTCATTTGAGGATGTGTTGGGGGGGGAAGAGAAATGCAGCAAGAATCAAAGTACAACGAGGTCTATATGAACTCCCCACCCCAATCATCCTTTCCATTCCTCACCCTCTATACCAGGGCAGACTCACTCCATTTTTTGAGCAAATTTTGGCTCAGATTTAAAGTGTGTTCTATAAACATTTATTCTACCAGAATCATTTAAGTTACTACATAGCTTCTAGACAGGTTGCTCCCCAGCTTGAAAGGTACAGCATCTCCACTGTCTGATTGATTCTCACTGCTGGATTGGATTCTGCTTTATGCTCTGCAATGCCATGCTCCTCTCAAGAGTTGGCTGCTGGCAAATTTTGAAATAGACTCTGGTTTCTAGACCTTTAGTGGCTTTCTCAACCTTTCAGTGGTCACAAGGTTGTGGCCTAATTCTTTCCAACTCCAACACTCATTCTCCTACCAGCTGAAAGAACAAACAAAAAGGTAAAGAAATAGAAGTGCCATATGTTTATGGGCCATGTGGTAGCCTGAGTGGGGAATTAGAGCCAAAGACCAAAGATTTTCTTTATTACCATTTAAGAAAGCCGAGATCTTTATTAGTTAGTACCTTTTGTGTGCATGCTCAATTCTGGCTCTGCAGATGATCCAAAGACTTCTTCACCTTGCTGTTAGTAAAGAGGAAATAGCCACAGGGTCCTGGGAACAGGGTTTCTCCCTTACCCAATATTATACACTTCTTTATGTTTATTTTTTTTCCTTTGTTAGTAAAATCTCACATTTGTATAGCACATTAAGAGTACAAATTATTTTCTTCACAACTGCCCTGTGAGCTAGATAGTAAGTATAAATATTGTTATCTTCATTTCAGAACTGAGAAAACTGAATCTCAAAGAAACTAAGTAATTTGACAATGGTTTCACAAGTAAATAAGTGTCAGGGCTTATATTTAAACTCCCCAGTCTTCCATCATATGCTTACCTTATAAATAGGTCTGCCAAACCCTTCTCATGACCTGTTGTTGTTTGTCCTTCATTCTTGAAGAGGAACATGATATCAGGGAAGTGAATTGGATTTGAGGGAGTGCAAGGTCACCTGCCTCACTTTCCCCTTCAGAACCTTCTGGGTCCAATTGTTGTGCCACAATTCCCATGTCTCAGTTTCCCTTAATTGTTCTACCCAAAAATAGCAACCTCCTTCCTTCTGACCATCAGAAATAATTGGACTCACATTCCAAAGGAGTCATAAAACTTCCAAATGGTCCACCTCAACATACTCCTTATCTTTTGGCTCCAGACTTACTGTCTTCCAGTTCCTGTCTCAAGCTTCCTTTACTCCCTACCTGTCAGAATAGAATTGATAACCTTTCCTGGAACTCAATTCTCCCCTCCCCCCCAGTGCTCAAACCCCTCCTTTTCTCTCATGAGCTCTTTGTTCCCAGAAGGTCTATAAAAATGTTATGACCACACTTACTACTTGCTGGACCTGCTTGAGATCTAGTCGGCTGGCATGTCTGTCAGTCTAAACTCACAATGGACTGTGTGCTTTGAGACAAGAGTCCCAGCAGTCCTGATCCATAGCTATGGATTCTGAACTCTCAATTAACATCAATAAAGTATTATCTAATCTCCAATGTGTGATACTGCCTCAGTTTCTCCCTGAGCATTACACAATGACCAAATATACATCAGGAAATGAAATCCTCAATCTGAGCAGCCCTCCTGGGACTTGGCTCTCAATGACCAATTCTCTTAAAATAAATTCTGTGATGAAAACAAAAAGTAAAGAAAGAAGAAAGGGAGAGAGAAAAGAAAGCAAAAGGAACTGAGTTTTAGTGTAACTGGTAAGAAACCTTATTTTTAGAAGATTTAAGAATTATATAAAAGACCAGTTTCATATGTAATCTTCCTTCCTGTTCTTTATATATCAAAAGGTTCATATTTGTTAGTGATTATGAAATTGAGAATATTTTTTTCAAAAGTTTTATAACTATCTCTTCTCTTCTGATACCTCTTACCCTGCAACTAATAACAAAATTATTTAGAAAGGCTCTGTTTGACTCTAGGGAAGCAGGAGGAGAAAAGGGGAGGTTTGACTATAGCCAATCATGCTAGGATTAAGTAATGCCTGTGTAAGCATAAACCTGGTTCTGTCAGTGGGAAACAAATCAAGTTTCTTCACATCCATGGAAAGAGACAAGGCAGTTTTTGGACTAAGAAAACACCTCAGGAATGCAACTAGTAGGGGAGGGAATTCCCTCAGTGTGTCTCTTTATTACTTGAAAAAGCTCCTGAAAATTAAGGAATTGGACTAGAGGACTCCTAATGTTGTACCTCCAGGCTCTGAATCTATGATCCATTATGTTTAATCTAATTAGCCTCAGCAAAGGAGTGATAAATTTGAATTAATGTTTTTTGTGGTCAAGAGCTTTTTCTTGAGATGAAAAGAATTGATCAAGTTTTCTTACTTATTTTTTTAAATAATAGCTTTTTAAAATATATGCAAAGATAGTTTTCAACATTGAAGATGTTGTTCCAAATTATTCTTTCTCTTCCTTACACCCTTCCCTAGACTGCAAAGTAACCCAATATATGTTAAATATGTGCAATTTTTCTATACATATTTCTGAATTTACCGTGGTGCACAAGAAAAATCAGATCAAAAAGGGAAAAAAATGAGAAAGAAAAAACAAGCAAACAACAACAAAAAAGGGTGAAAATACTATGTTGTGATCCACATTTAATCCCAACAGTCCTCTTTCTGGATGCTGATGGCTTTCTCCATCATAAGTCTATTGGAATTGGCTGGAATTATCTCACTGTTGAAAAGAACGAAGTCTATCATAGTTGATCATTGTATCATTTTGCTGTTATTATGTACCATGTTCTCTTGGTTCTACTCACTTCATTCAGCATCAGTTCATGTAAGTCTCTCCAGGCCTCTCTGAAATTATCCTGCTGGTATTTTCTTACAGAACAATAATATTCCATGACATTCATATACCAGAATTTATCCAGCCATTCTCCAATTGATGGGCATCCATTCAGTTTCCGTTTCTTGCCACTACAAAAAGGACTACCACAAACATTTTTGCACATGTGGGTTCCTTTCCCTTCTTTATGATCTCTGGGATATAAACCCAATAGAAACACTGCTGGGTCAGAGAGTATGCACAGTTTGATAGCCCTTTGAGCATAGTTCCAAATTGCTGTCCAGAATGGTTGGATCAGTTCACAACTCCACCAACAATGTATTAGTGTCCCAGTTTTCCCACATCCCCTCCAACATTTATTATTATCTTTTCCTATCATCTTAGTCAATCTGAGAGGTGTGTAGTGCCTACTTTTATTTTTAAAAACATTCTTTATTGTCATTTTGGTTTTTATATCACATGCTCATTTTAATTCCTGCACTTGGTGGCAAGTACATCTCTAAATGAGTGATTAGTGGTAAATTGGCACTCATGTTAGGAAAGGAAAAGGGAAAAAATGCATAAAACTTAGATGTTCATATGAGATTTGCCAAAGAATATTTTGTGAAGTAGATAAGACTGGGGCCTCAAAAGGCCTGGAGATGAGGGTTCATGGATGGATGGCCAAGGAAAGTGTTTTGGAAAAGGTAAGACTTTGACAGCCCTAAAAGAGGGAAAGTATTGCAGAGGGATTGTTCTACGTGAAGGAAACAGAGTATGAACAAATGTATCCCAGATGAACTGAGAGAGAGATGAAACTATGTAGTTAGTGAGTGAGAGCTAATAGCCTGAGATGTGAAGAGAGAAAGGTGAATTGGTAGAATATCAGATGTAAGAAATGAGGGAAAATGAGAAATCAAGTGAAAAAATCCTTGAGATAGAGAATGGTACTCCATTACTATATGTGATATAGTCAGGAAGTAAAAGACTTACAAATTCTAATATGTCATATATCTGTACTGGTAGTGATTTTCCAAATTCTCTTGGCTAGTCTCTTACCTCAGTACAACTAGCCCAGATACATGGGTTATGTGTCATCTCTTTCAGAATTGTCAAAGAAAGCAAACGTAATCATTCTCATTCTCAGACTTTTTATTTGCTTACCTTTAAAAAAACATCCCTGGATTTTGGATAGTGCAACCTAGCACTTCGCTTTTGTTCTTCAAATAGTAACTGGAACAGTTTGGGGAAGACTGATTTTTGAATATCTGGATATTTTGCATCTGGGAAAGGAATCAATTGCTCTGCTTTCCGACAAAGACTTGTTTTGAAGTGAAGAAGGTATAACTAAGGCAGAAGCATGAGAAAGGTCCACTTTCAAAGTGCTAAGCCACTGCCAATTCTGTAGTAGTATCTGGCCAAGCATTAAAATTATGGGGAATAGTGAGGGATTAAGTGGGGAGAAGGAAGAGAGAAGTAATTCCTTAGCAAATTTGCTCTTTGACTGTCTTATAGCTGGTTTTTTTTTTTTTTTTTTAGTTTAGGTTAACTGAAAATGGGGACCACCTAGATTTTGGCCAAGAAAAATTTGCTTTAGCTTTATTTTTCCTCCTTCAATTATTGCTTGCATTTACCATTATTGTTGTTTGTTGTCTTTATGACATCTGACAATTTTAATAGTTCATTGTAAATTCCAGCTTTAAGGAACTTGTTCTCTTTCTCTTTCTAATTTAGCTCTCACTCTCACCTCTCAAAGACTATGACTGAAAATATATTGGAGCCAAGGTTAACTCAATTGGTAGTTGATGCTTTTGAAGCTGAGTGCAAACAGGTAATTAATTTGTTACCAAATTCTCTTTAACATTTTTTTATTTAAAACATTTTTTTCTTAATTTTGAATTCCAGATTCTTTTCCTCACTTTCACACTTCTTCTAGCTAATGAGAAGGCAAACAAAATGATATCAGTTCTACATATGAAATCATGCAAAACATATTTCTATATTAGCTATCACACAAAAATAGAAAGAGAAAGCTATCCTTCAATTTGCATTTAGAGTTCAATACTTCTCTCTCTGGAGGTAAATAGCATTTTTTTCATCATGATGCTTTGGAACTGTCTTAAATCATCTTATTGATCAGAGCAGTCAACTCTTTCACAATTGTACAACATTGCTATTACTGTGTACAATGATCTCATGGTTCTTCTAACTTTACTTTGAATCACTTCATATTGGTTTGGTTTGTTTTTGATTATTTCTGAAACTATCCTCCTCATTTCCTGTCACATAGTAGTACTCCAATACATATTACATGAACACAATCATATGTCACAACTTGTTTAGCCATTCCCCAATTGATGGGCATCCCTCAGTTTCCAATTCCTTAGCATCACAAAAGCTTCTATAAATATATTTGTACAAATATATTTTCCTTTCTTGTTGTTGTCTTTGGGACACAGATCTAGTAATGGTATTGCTGAGTCAAAGGGGATGATACAGTTTTCCTAAGATTTTTTTCCCCCCTGAGGCAATTGGGGTTAAATGACTTGCCCAGGTCACACAGCTAGGAAGTGTTAAATGTCTGAGACCAGATTTGAACCAGATTCAGGTCCTCCTGACTTCAGGGCTGGTGCTCCAAACACTGCGCTACCTAGCTGCCCCAATGATACAGTTTTAATAGCCCTTTGAGCAGAATTCCAAATTGTTCTCCACAATGTTTGGACAGTTCACTACTCCACTAGCAGTTTATTAGTATATCTATTTTTCCTGATACCCTGAAGTGATACCCCAGAGTTGTTTTAATTTTCATTTTTTAATCAGTAGTGATTTGGAACATTTTTTCATATGGCTATGAGATAGTTTGTTCCCCGCCCCCCCCCCCCCAAATTGCCTGTTTATGTCTGTTGATCACTTAATTATTTGGGGAATGGTTCCTATTTTTATAAATTTGATTCAATTCCCTATACATTTAAGAAATAAGGCTTTTCTTAAACTTGTTATGAAAATTTTGATAGTACTTCATTGTGTATGATACCTTTTAGCAAAATGTAATTTTTAAAAATTAGGTCTAATCCCATTCACAATTATGGTTCCTACCAGTATATTTCCTATTTTCTTCTGTTTACAACTTCTCTCTCTCTCTCTCTCTCTCTCTGTTTTTTCCTTTCTCAAGTCTGTTTTGCTTCTTGACTCCTACTTCTCTTAATCCACTCTTATTTTTATCACCTAGACCCTCATATTTCTTTTCTTCTTCCCCTTCTACCTTCCTATTGAATAAAATCGATTTCTATTCCCCGAGTATGTATTTATTCTCAACAAAATTCAAGCATTGTCTGCCACCTTTCCTCATCCCTATTTTCCCTTCCACTATAAAAGCTCTTCCTTGTGTGCCTCTTTTATGTGAGATGGTTTTCCCCATTCTGCATCTCGATTTCTCCTTCTTCCAGTGTATTCCTCTTTCTCATTCTTTTCATTTTTTAAAAAATCATCTCAACATGTGAAGAATTACCCATACATATGTTTTGCAAATAAAAAGCTTTAATTAAAAAAAAAAGAAAAAGCTGAAAATAAATACAGAAGGGCTCTTATCTAGGGAGTTGGGTATGTGAGTTAACTGGTAGTGATACAGATGCAAATTTTTCTCAAAAAACTATGACTTAGAAATCCATAGTTTCTTGTACAATTTCTTTTTTTTTATATTTGTAAATTGAAATGTTTGTGAATTAATATTGTATTTATGTTTGTGGTTGTTGATAATAATGAAAAGAAAAATGTTTAAAAATCACCAAAAAAAAATCTCAACTACTATCTGTATAGATTCTTTCTAACTGTCCTAATAATGATAAAATTCTTAGGAGGCAAAAGTATTATCTGTCCATACAGGAATGTAAACAGTTTTACTTTATTTAGTCCCTTATGATTACTCTTTCATATTTACTTTTTTTACCTCATGAGTCTTATGTTTGAATGTCAAATTTTCTATTCAGCTCTGGTTTTTTATCAGAAATGTTTAAAAGTTCTCTATTACATGAAATATCCATTTTTCCCCTTGAAAGATTATAGGTAGTTTTGCTGGGTAGGGTTTGTTTGATTGTAATATTAGCTATTTTTGCCTTCTGGAATATCATATTCCAAAGCCTATTCTCCTTTAACATGAAAGCTGCTAAATCTTGTGTGATCCTGATTGTAGCTCCACAATATTTGAATTGTTTCTTTCTAGCTGTTTGAAATATTTTCTCCTTGATCTGGCAGCTCTGAGATTTGGCTGTCATGTTGTTGGAAGTTTTAATTTTGGTATCTCTTTCCAAAGGTGATTGGTGGATTCTTTCAATTTCTATTTTACTCTCCAGATTTAAGATATCAGGGCAGTTTTCCTTGATAATTTTTTGAAATTATCTTTTTAAAAGACTTTTATTAAAGCTTTTTATTTGCAAAACATATGCATAGGTAATTTTTCAACATTGACCCTTGCAAAGCTTTCTGTTAAAAATTTTCCCTCCTATCTCCCACCCCTTCCCCTAGATGACAGGAAATCTAATACATGTTAATTATGTTAAAATATTTGACAGATTTAATATGTATATATATATTTATACAGTTATCTTGCTGTACAGGAAAACAAACAAAAAACCTGAGAAGGAAAACATAATGTAAGCAAACATCAATTGAGAGTGTGAAAATGCTTCTTGTGGTCCAGACTCATATCCCATAGGCCTTTCCCTGGGTGTATATGACTGTCTTCATCAGTGAACAACTGGAACTAGTTTGAAACATCTCATTATTGAAGAGAACCATGTCCATCAGAATTGATCATCATATAGTATTGTTGTTGCCATGTATAATGATCTCCTGGTTCTGCTGATTTCATTCAGCATCAGTTCATACAAGTCTCTCCAGACCTCTCTAAAATCATCTTGTTGGTTGTCATCTTTTCCTGTCATTTTTAGCCAATCTGACAGGTGTGTAGTGGTATCTCAGAGTTGTCTTAATTTGCATTTCTCTGAAAACTAGTGATTTGGAGCACCTTTTCATATGACTAGAAATAGTTTTAGTTTCAACATCTGAAAATTGTCTGATCATATCCTTTGACTGTTTATCAATTGGAGAGTGGCTTAAATTCTTATAAATGTGAGACAATTCTGTATATATTTTAGAAATGAGGCCTTTATCAGAACTAATTCAATTTCTTTATTTCATAGATAAGGAAACTGAGGATCAAAAGATTGAAACTGACCACCCTAGCACAAATAGTGAGTTAATAATGGAGCTAAGATTGAAACCTATTTTTTCTTAGCGAAAAAGTATTTCCAGTACATTATGGTAAACTCTCTTTGACTTCTCCATCAAAACAGTTGTGTTTATAGTCAGGGGTTGGAGGAATGATGGGATGCTCTCTGATTTGGACTTTTGATAATCATAGTCTCTCTATGATTGAGAACAAGTATTTTATTGCTTATGCAATGGAAAATGAAGAACTTGTTATCTGGTAAAGCTTGTCCATAAGAATCTGATGACCCAATTTTGAATTTTATATCCGAGTCTTTAAGTCTAGGATGGTGCCTGACTAGGTTGTAAAATTGAAATTTGCCAGCAATTCATGATCCTTGGATTTTTCAATATGGTTTGAAAGGATTAGATTTCTGGCTATTTGACAGCCATGTAATGGTTCATTAGGAATGCTGTGGCATTTTAAAAAGGATTTGGACTAGATGAATATCACTTTGCTATTGTTGTTCAGTCTTTTCAGCTGTGTCTGATTCTTCATGACCTCATTTGGGGTTTTCTTTGCAAAGATACTGGAGTGGTTTGCTGTTTCCTTTTCCAGCTCATTTTATAGATGAGGAAACGAAAGTAAACAACATTAAATAATTTGCTCGGTGTCATACAGCCAGTAAGTGTCTGAGGCCAGATTTGAACACAGGAAGATATTTTCCTGACTCCAGGACTCTATCTACTTCAATGCATAGCTGCCTCTATCATTCCCCTAAGTTTTGTTTTTTTTTTTCCCCTAGTTACTATATGCACTCAGATCAAGAGGAGAGTAATGAGGAATAAGGTAGTCTTTGTTGGCAGTAGATTGTTTTCATCTGTTGTGTTTTATCTTACACACTTTCTTAAGTAGTTTCATAAAAGGGACAATTGTATAGGAAAAAAAAATATGTTTTTGAATCACTCAAATCGATTAAGTCTTCTTGTGAACTAACAAGCCAGTCTAACCTGTTGGACTCCAGTTTGGTCACAGTCACATGCACCAATTATTATATATTAAGTTTTCTATCTACTTAAGCTTTGGTTTCTTTAGTTAGAGAGAGGGGGAAACAACAATAACAATCACACCCAGAACGTAAAAAACAGCAGAAAATGTGTACTTGATTGAGTTTGTACTTGAAATGTATGCTAGATTGAAAACATTTGGTATTTACTTGTCTTTGTACATGTTGTTCCTTAGCTCCCTTCACCACTAGAATATAACTTTCTTGAGGGCAGGGCAGGGACAATTCTTAATTTTGTCTTTGTATTCCCAGTCTAATACATGGCAGTTTCTTAATGTTATCTTGATGAATGAATGAAGGCTGAGTCTTAAAGGTAAGTGTAGGTGCCAGTAGATACCTGTGGATGTTCAGAATGACAATTGGTGCTACAAACTTGGAAATAAAGAGGTTGATATTCCTTCCCTTTCAACTCAGCATGATTCTAGTCTTAAACAGTTGACAGACTGATTTTTTGTGAGACAAGGGGGAGATAAATGGGAATTCTCCCAGTTATCTTTTTGTTATATTACTTAGCTGGTTTTAGCTAAAGATGGAATTTAGTATGGCAGGTGGCCTTGTGACTATCTTACTTTTGGATCTTCAGTCTGCCTGCAGTTCTGAAACTTCCTTAAGTTATTTTCCCACAACTTTGCTTCAGTATCAATGTCACAGAATGAATTTCTATCTTAACTCATCTGTCTCTAGGCAAAAAGCCCAACAAATAATTTATATTGCGAATCAGACCTTCAGTATGTCTGTTCAAAGTATCTCAGTAATTCCAGGTGAATGCCTTTTTTCTTTCTTTTCCTTAACCCAATCTGTGTTCCAATATAGTGTCTTATTTACTTTTCACACCAATCCTATGAGGGAGACAGGATAAGAATGATTATTGTGTCCTATGATGTATATTTAGAAATAATGTCAAAAACCATAGCTTCATGAAAGGTTAGAACTGAAGGGTAGAGCTAGCTGAAGGGCATACTAATGGTTATCTAGATCCTGTTTCTCAAGTACCAGTTCTGAGGCCAAAGAAATGATACACTTTACCCAGGTTACATTGTAGAACCATTATTCAAACACAGTCTTTTTCAATTGTCCCATACTGCCTTAATCTAATCACTCACTCAAGGTGTGGATCAAGGTTAGAATCTCACTGTCCTAAGGAAAACAAGTTTTCTTCAAAGAAAGTTGTCTTTTAGATCTTCATACATGGATTTGTAAAAATCAGAATATTAGAAGACTGCAGATCTAGAACAAGTTCCTGGTCCAGCCCCGTATTTGTGGAAACTGAGATCCAAAGAAGTCAAGTTGAAATCTCTCCATGAGATATTATTGTTCTGTAAGAAATGACCAGCAGGATGATTTCAGAGATGGCCTGGAGAGACTTGCATGAACTGATGCTGAGTGAAATCAGCAGAACCAGGAGATCATTGTACACAGCAACAATAAGACTATATGATGATCAGTTCTGATGGACTTGGCTCTCTTCAATAATGAGATGTTTCAAACCAGTTTCAATTGTTCAGTGACGAGGAGAGCCATGTGCACCCAGGGAGAGGACTGTGGGATCTGATCCTGGACCACACCATAGCATTTTCACATTCTCTATCGATGTTTGCTTACATTATGTTTTCCTTCTCAGGTTTTTTATTTTTATTTTTTTCTCTTCCCTGTACAGCAAGATAATTGTATAAATATATATACACATATTCGATCTGTCAACTATTTTAACATAATTAACATGTATTAGACTTCCTGCCATCTAGGGGAGGGAGTGGGGGATAGGAGGGAAAAATTTATAACAGAAAACTTTGCAAGGGCCAATGTTGAAAAATTACAAAAAGCTTTAATAAAAAACAAAACAAAACAAAAACCAAAAAAAGAAATCTCTCCATGAGAAATGAGTACTTTCATATATAGAGCTAGTGAATCTGTTGTGACAGAAGTCCAGCCTATTTCTAGTTTATTTGAAACTACAAAAAAGGGACTGAAAAAAAATGGGGTATGCTCCATACTCAGTTAGCTAACTCTTCCCTGAATGAGTGCATAATTAAAACTGCTCAAGGAGATTAGCTTCAGAACAAAAAATAGCCCTTTAATCAGAAAATTCCTGTGAGTACTCAGAGAAGCTTTGGTTGAAGTTTTGCTTTAGATGAGGCTATGAACTGTCAGTCATTCATGGAGCACTCCAAGGAATAACATGAAGAGCTTGACCATCTTGATTCTGATCGTCTAGCAAATGATTCTCTTACTGGATAGAAAGAAATTTCTTTTTAGGCGTCAAGATGAGTGCAAGATGTTTATTCCCAATATCTCCACCTTCACCCCAGGTTCACTAAAACTAGTTATGATATGTTTCACTTGAATTTCAAATATATCTAAACACTTGTCAGTTGTTTTCTTAAAATGGTGAAACTCAAATCTGCCTTTTACCTTTATACAGAAAGCTTTTTGCAGATTCTGCTTAACTAGAGCAGGAAGCCTTTGTTTTCCAATACCCCCAAATGAGGTTGGGGGAAGGGGATGGACACTCTTTCTATAACTTATGAATCAGAATTATAGGGACACTAATAATAGTTCATATCCACATAGAACTATCTTATTTGTCTTTGTCTCTGTATATATGTATAGATAGCTATGGATATAAATTTTCACAACTGTATGTTGGAGAGTTAATACAAGCATTATCATCCTCATTTTATATATGAGGAAATGGGTGGAAAAATGTAATTCTTAGAACTGATTCTTATGTTCACATTAATTCTCATATTCACATTATTAGTGAAGAAAGGATTTGAGAGTGGGACTTCAGGTCTGTGGAATCCATGTCCAGAATGCTTTATATTATCCTGAGTTTCTTCTTTATGAATACAATAAGTTCTTGGTCTCCCAGGCCCAGGGAGTCTAGATTCTGGCTCAGATAAAAGAAACTCATTTGATCTAGTTTCTCTGTGGTTGGTGGTAAGAGTGGGTGTGGAGAGAGAATTCAAATTTAATGAGTCTTTTCTTCATTTTTGTGCTTCTGACTCTTGGCCATGCCTTTTTTTCCTTGGGTGGAGTCCAGGGAACTCCATAGCCTATTGACTGTGAGTTCCACTAAAATCTGACAGTATTCAAATTTTTGTTACACAGAATCTGGAAATAGGGTTTTTCTATCAATCCTCATTTTCCCTGTCATCCTGCCAGTTCCCAGCTGAGTTTAGGGGGTATCTGCTTTGCTGTAAGGAGTTGGCTGCATAATTAGGTGGAGGTTCAAAAATGAGCTGTAGAGTTCTCTTGGAATATAAATTTCTTACATCACATGAGGGGGAGAGATGTAATTGGAAGAAGATAGCAGGGAAATGGTTGTTATCTGTGTAATCAATGTGCTTTTTTACTTGTAGGTTTAAATAAGTGAATTAGTATTCATTTAAAAAGTTAATTTTACCTATTGAATTAGGTTGTTAAAGTCTTCACTCAGATGGCCTGAAGTCCCTGCATTCTAAATACCAAGTCTTAGAGTTAATAGGAACACTTCCTATAGATGTTATAAGGATTCATCCTCATGCCAGACAAGTAATATTTTTTTCTCTAAAAACATTTTTTTTCCAGGATTCTGCTAGTGGCTTGGGAGAGTAAAAAAAAAAAATTAAATTTTATATTTTAAATTACTTTTGAAACTTAGGAAAATAAAATGGGTATTTTATATAGCAAATAAAGCTTCAATACTAGATATAACTAGGATTCTGGGAAGATGACAGAATAGGTCAGTAAATTTCAAACTCTCCAGATTTCCCTCATAAACAGAACAAATTCATGCCTTAGGGCAAATTTATATTGGTGAAAAACCAAGAAGACCTAAGGCAGAAAAGGTGTCCCTTTTAGTACTACTTGAAAAGATCCAAAGAATGACCCCAGGCTGGGGATTAATCAGTGTCAAGTACAAACAGCTCCAGTCTAGCTCTGCAGAAACACTGAGAGGGAAACCCTGAGATTAGCTGGGTTTGGCTGAAGCCTCTATGGGAATCATGGAAACTTTTACTTCTCTGAGTGTGGAGTTTGGGGGTCTGAGTCCTGGCAGACTAAGGGAACCTCCGCTGATTGGAAATGCCAGGCCCAGCTGTTTTGCAGAGAACTGAACTTTGGTGAGTATACACACATGGTGAGTGTAGAAGCTGTAGGGTAGGGTCGCTGCTTGCACTTATAGGAAAATGGAGCTTTTGGTTTGGGGTTCCAGGTCAAAGGGAAGAGCTGATGTGAAGTTACAGGCACCATCCTTCCACCCCATGGTTAGAAGTGCCTACACTAATACATTTCATTTAAAAAAAAAAAAGAATTAGCAAAGAAGAAAGAATCGAACATAGAAACCAGGGTTCATCTTCAGAGAGGACACTGAAGTGTAAAAAAAAAAAAAGCGCTTCTATCCCAAAGAATAAATTTTTTTTTTTTTTTTTTTTGCTTTTTGCTGAGGCAATTGAGGTTAAGTGACTTGCCCAGGGTCACACAGCTAGGAAATGTTAAGTGTCTGAGACCAGATTTGAACTCTTGTCCTCCTAACTTCAGGGCTGGTGCTCTAACCACTGCGCCACCTAGCTGCCCCCACAAAGAATAATATTAAATGGCTCCCTACTCAGAGAAAATTTATAGAAGAACTCAAAAATAATTTAAAGATCAAATGAGAGACATTGCGGAAAAACTAAAAAAAAAAAATGAAAACCATCCAAGAAAAGTAAGATTATGAAAAAAAGAGTTAACTAACTAGAAAAGGAAGATAAGAGTCTTAGATGAAAATTACTCTTTGAAAATTAGAATTGGGCAAGGGGAAGCCAGTGAACCTACGTAGACAAAGAAATAACAAGACAAAATGTAAAGAATGAAAAAATAGAACAGAATGTGAAACAACTTATAAGAAAAACAATAGATCAAGAAGAGAAAATAGAAGAATAATTAGACTATCTGAAAGTTCTAACTAAAAAAAAAGAACCTTGACACTATAATGTAAGAAATAATCCAACAAAATTGTAGGAGTGATATAACAGATGAGAAGGTAGAAATAGAAAAAATCCACTGATCACCAGCCCAAAGAGATCCTTTATGGGAAACACTTAAGAATATTATTGCCAAATTTCAAAAACCCTAGATCAAAGAGAAAATTTTGAGAGAAATAAGAAAAAAAATTTAAATATGCTAGAGCTAGAATTGTGCAGGATTTATCAGCAGCCACAATAAAAGATCATAAATCTTGGAATCATATATACCAGTAATCAAAAGAATTAGGCCTGCAGCCAAAAATATTGCATTCAGCAAAATTATCCATAGTATTTCATGAAAAAAATGGATATTCATTGAACTTGCAGATTTTCAAGACTTTCTATCAGTGAAACCCAAACTCAATAGAAAATTTAACATACAAAAAAGCCAATGTCAGAGATCATTTTCAATGAACTTGGCATGAACAAATTGTTTGTTTTTTTACATTGAAATGTATACCATGTGTTTAAGATTACCATCAGCAATAGGGTAGCTCCAAAGAAAGATTGGGGCATTTACAGTAAATATATATATATATATATATCTCGTAATTGTTATATAAATGAAGTACAGAGGAAGAATAGACACAGAGGTATTAGAGGGAGGAGAAGGGCTCATAGTTCTGAAAACCTACTCACATCATGAATAGGTTAGACAACAATACATGTATACCATGAAGGATATAACACCTTCCAAAATCTGTAAAGAAATGGGGGGGAAGGATAGACAAAGGGAGAAGCAAAAGGTGGGAGAACACAAGGGAGGGATCCATGGGTGGGGGGATGTCAAGGTAAGTTAAGAGCAGAACTAAAGCAAAGAGTTAGCAGAGATAGGAAATGGGGGGGTAAGGGAGGAGTGTGTATATGTATATATCTGTATCTATATCTATATTGCATAACTATGGCCTGCTTGGGGGAGGTGGGGGGGATGAAAGGGGAAATATAGTTTAAAAAAAGTGTGCTGCAGAGAACAAAAAAAAAGCCACAAAGAAATAAAGAAAAAGGACTCTCATGAATACAATTTCTTCTACTATTATATATCATTTCTTGAACTGTTAATTTGTTACATATTTTGAATCCTCTCTGAAGTTCTACTGGGCATACGACAATATTTTGTTCTGTTCTGTTTTGTTTTCCTTTTATGTCTTTTTTAAAAATTATTTTTAAAAATAAAAAAATTTTAAAGGTAAAACTTGAAACTGAACTAAACTTCAAATATAAAATATAGAATACATTATTGTGTCAGTGAACACAAGTTGACTACTGATTTGTATCTGTGTACTGCTAAAAGACTTGGTGGGTGGATAGTACAAGTCACATTTTGTAACCAAGTTGAAAGGAGAATATGCATGCAAACTTGAGCAGTGTTTATTGCCTTCACAGAGCTCTAGCTTTGAGATTGAAATGTACGGTATACCAGTTGATAATATAGACCTCTCAATAAATTTGCCAGTATTATCTATTGATATTACCAACTTTTTTTTTTTTTTTTGCTGAGGCAATTGGGGTTAAGTGACTTGCCCAGGGTCACACAGCTAGGAAGTGTCTGAGACCAGATTTGAACTCAGGTCCTCCTGATTTCAGGGCTGGTGCTCTAACCATTGCGCCACCTAGCTGCCCTATTACCAACTTTTTGAAACAAATTTATTTTTTTTTAAAAAGCATTGCATGTAGGTCATTGTTTGCCCCCTAACTTTGATCTAACTCCTGTCCCTCAAAGAACCTGGGAACAAGAAGAGGCTGCCAGGGATTCTGGGACTGTATAATACCAGTTCATCAGTTTGTAAAATTACACAGATTAACACAATCTCTAGTCCCTCTACCTTTCTCTCTTCTGCCAATACTAGCCACTTTTTCCTCCCATCAGAGTCTTAACTCTGGCTAACTAAGTCAATTATATTTTTTCAAACTCCACTGCTTTTTCTTTTTGTCATTTGTACCTTCTAATCTCAATCCTGGATCACTTCCTAATTAATGCCCCTTTTGTTCCTAGTTTTAGACTGCTAGATGTAGCTAGAGGAAGTCAAAGTCATGATAACTAGGTCAATCATAAATTCAGTTATTCTCATAAAGACCAAAAACTTTGAAAGATTTAAGAATTCTGAATTATTATCCACAAATTCAGAGGACTGATGATGAATCATTTTCTTCACTTCCTAACAGAGGTGATGTACTTAGGATACAGAATGAGACATATTTTTGAACATGGACAGTGTGAGATAACAAATCTGCTTCTAATAAATATAAATATCTGTTTCAAGGCATTAGTTTTCTTTTCTTTTTCCAATGGGGACAGGGAGGTGGAAAGAGGAGAGGTTTTTTTTCACTTTTAAGAAAAAGAAGACATTTTTAATCATTTAATATTTTTTTCCAATTACATTTATTTGTTGTTTCTTATTTTACTTTATTTAATATTTTCCATCACTTACATTTAAGACAATTTTTTTAAACTTTTGGGTTCCAAATTCTTTTCCCACCCCTAGCTCCTATTAAGAAACCACATGTGAAATTATGCAAAATATTTCTATAAAAATCATGTTGTGAAAGAAAACACAGATCTCCCACCCTAATAAAAAATCCTCAAGAAAAATAAAATTAAAAGAGAGAGATAATATGATTCAATCTGTTTTCAGACACAGTTTTTTTCTCTGGGTAAGGATAGGATTTTTCATCGTAAGTCCTTCATAGTAGTTGTGACTGATTGTACTGCTGAAAATAGCAAAGTCATCCCAGAACATTGCTATTACTTTGTATAAAGTACATTTTACTTTGCTTGAGTTCATGGAGGACTTTCTAGCTTTTTCTTTTCCAAGAGCATTCTGCTTATCACTTCCCATAGAACAACATTATTCCCTGACACTCATATATTACAATTTATTCATCCATTCCCCAATTGATGAGCATCCCCTCCATTTTTTTTTCTTTTCTTTCCTTTTTTTTTGGCCCTGAGAAGAGAGCTGCTATAAAAATTTTTGTACATATAGGTCCTTCTTCTCTTATCCCCCCCTTTTGAAATCTCTTTTGGTATTTATGTCTAATAGTGGTATTTGAAATCTCTTTTGGTATTTATGTCTAATAGTGGTATTTGAAATCTCTTTTGGTATTTATGTCTAATAGTGGTATTT
>JAJPUD010003673.1:19187-43986 GCA_023553655.1 Myrmecobius fasciatus | reverse complement strand
ATTTCTAGTTGTTGTTCCTAGAGGAAGGTAGACAATACAGTAGATAGAGTGCTGGAATTGAAGTCAGGAAGACCTGAGTTCAAATCCTTCCTCAAATAACCTTAGTCTTTCTCATCTCTAAAATGAGCATAATAATAATACTTATTTCACAAGGTCATTGTCAGGATGAAATGAAATCATATATCAAGATCTTAGAAGATCTCTGAGCCACTCATCTTGTGCAGCTGCATGTAAGAACTCTTAAAAGCAAATTGTGAGCCAACCTGAGGAAGAACAGACAAGATTGTTTTTGGAGTTGGAGTGTTGATACAGATCCTAGGATGGTCACTTATTTTTGTGTGATCTTGAGCAAGCCCCTTAAATTATTAGTTTTTTCATCCCAAAAAATGTGGGCATTGACATTAGCCCAGATGATTTCTGTGTTCCTTCTAGCTCTAGTTCAATAATTCTGTGTGGCTAGTTGCTTTCAAGCTCCTATTTCATTTTAGAATCAAGTAATTGATCCTCTAATCTTTTACTATCTTTGAGTGAAATCTTCTTGGCTTCTGTAAAATGAATGTAGCAGTGGTTATATAATCAACATAATCACTATAAACATAATCAATTCTCAAAGCTAAATAGATGGGTAAATAAAGGGGAAAGAGAAGAGGGGCATCTTTCTGTAGCTTTCTCTCTCCCTCTCCCCTATCTATGTGTGTACATAAATTATTTTTTTTCCCAAAAAGATAGAAATGAATAGAGGAAGGTTGGGGGAAAGAGTAAGATATATATAGAGAGAGACTCACAGAGAAGGGTGTGTGAAAGAGGGAGCCTGGTGGGGCGGGGTGGTGGGGGGCGGGCGGGATGTGTATGCTGCCTGCGCCCTGGGAACGTGTGAGAAGGGCTGGTGCTGTATGGGAGGTTGCAGGCAGGAAGCAGCTGGAGAGGAGGAGGAGCAGCAGCAGGAGCTACCCTGCTTTCTTTCTCAGTCTCAAAGCTCCCGAATCGATTGAGTTAGAAATACAGATTCAGCTGAAGTTTGGCTTGCCTGTCTGCAGCCGGGGGAAACAGCGGTGATTCCAGTTAGTGACCAGAAAGCCTCCCTGGAGATCCTAAGACGGCATTTCTGGCTTTGCAGCCAAGGAACCTCCTGCCTGCCTTTCTTCTGCTGGATTTCTGGGCTGTGCCGTGTTCCTATCATCAAGTTTGCACCGTTGCTTGACAGGGAAGCCTGCTTGGCACTGGAGCCTGTCACTTTGGTGCAGCCAACAGTAGCTTCTTCATTCTTGCCAGGCATGCGATCAGGAATGGGCTTTGTCTTTGTTAGAAAGTTCATTGTGTAGCTTCAGTGTGCCGTTGATAAATTCTCCAGGATGGTTTTCTTTTAAGGAAAATCACTTGGGTTCTGTAGTTGAGCATTAATTTTCCCCCATTTTCCTTAATCCTCATTTTGGTTGTAGTAGCAAGGTAAGTGTTGTAGAGTGCTATTGGCTATACACAGAAAACTGGGACAGGAACATAATATTATTGATAGAGAGTAATTGTGTTAATTATATAACCAGCTTGGGGCTCTACCGCTGATGGGTGTCATTCTAGCTAGACAGATGTCAAATTTGTGCACTAAGAACAGCAATTTTGAGTACGCAACCATGTCTACAGATATTTGGTATACCTTTTATGAATATATAGAAAGCATATTCATTAATTAAGTGAGCCTGTATATATCATGTGACTTTACTATGTGTTCATCCACATGGATATTGATAGATAACCTGTGATTTCATATGTACCCACATGGTCATCTGGGTATCCATTTTTCATGTTTGTATATGTGTATGTATGAGTGACTTGTATCTATGTATTTCACATGCATATGAATACATGTATAGGTTACCCATGTCTCATGAATATATAGTGACAACCATCCATCCTGTGTGTACACGTGTGTATGTATACAAATAATCCAACCATGGGAGGAAGGACGTCAATGGTTAACCCATCCATTATGGTATATATGTATACAGATAAATTATCAATTATATGTATACGTAAGTATGTGATCATGGATTATCTTTTTCAAGTGTGTTCATTTGTACAAATAAACGATTCATCTCTGTTTGTATAAACTGCCTATATAATACAAATGTGGATTGTACAAATAATCTAACCATTTCATATGTGAGCTTATAAAGATAATCAGCTTATCTTGTTTGTATATACATGGATACAGACTTATCTCACATACACAGCAGTTAAGCTGAGATTGTACTGCTGTCTGTAAAAAAAGAAAAGAAAAAGACAAAGAAACTAAGACGGTGAAGGAGTAGTAGGGTATTCTCTATAATAATTGGTTTTTCCTTGTGACTAGATATTGAAGTGGGGTCATTCTTAGAGCAAATATTTCTTCAAAAAATCTAGAGATTTGTGGCTGGACTGAAGAAGCTAAAGTCCTTAAAGCTTTGCTACTTTGGGTTTTTATGATAACCTGAAGCTTCATGGGTAAGATGCAATCACTGGAGCTGCTGTGTTAAATTTCCAGCTGGGAGTCAAGTGAATAGGATAGGGATCCATGTGAAGGCACCAGGAGGCAGGCTTTTACTACTGAGTCTTAAAATTCATGTAAGGCATGGGATGGAACTTGTCTAGTTGGAAGCATCCTTCTCCCTGTGGTCAGGTACAGGATATGAATGATTTAAGCAAGGAAGATTTCCTGCAGAAAAATTGGTGAGGAGTGAAGAGGAACAAGCATTTTCCCCAGGACTGGCATGAGGCTGGATATTACACTTGGATCTTGTACCCTCCAGAAAAACATAAAATCACTTAACCTCTCTGGGCCTTAGCTTACACATCTGAAAATGAGATGGTTGGACTAGATGGTCTCTGAGGTTTCTTCCAGCTTTAAATCTAAAATTTAAATAAAAAGTTGTAAGAGAGATTGAGACTTTATAGGTTATTAGAAGGAATTAATACAGAGAAGTTTCATCTGAGATCAGAAGGTAGAATTTGGGGTCTAATGTAGACACGCCTTTTTTAAAGCCTAATTTAACAACTACAGAATTGAGGTTTTGGCGGACTTGACTCATGGTCAAAGGAAATGAAGTCTATCCCCCATCAAATCACTTCAAGCTTTGGTTCCTGTTTCAGGGCTGTCGTTATACACCATGAATTAGCCCATATAAGCAAATGGTTTGGGTTTATTAGCAAAACTATTATTACTAATAAGATAATAATCCTCTATAATTGTCTAATGTAAGGGTTCTTCTTTAGCCTGGTGTGTGGGTGGGTGTGGGTGGAGGGAGGGTATATGTGTTTTGAACCCCTTTGGTAGGCTGATGAAATCTCTGAACCTCATGTTGGAACCATATTTTTAAATGCACAAAATTAAATGCACGTGGTTATAAAGAAAACCAATTCTTATTTATCAAAATATAAAAAGTATTTTTTAAAAAACAAAATTCACAGGACCCTGGACTAAGAATCCTTGTACTCACACTCATGCTGTACAGTTTGCAGAGTATTTACATGATCTTACTTGATCTTCACAACAATCTTAGGAAGCAAGTACGACAGGTACTACTCTTTTGTGAAATGAGAAAGCTTATAAGAATTGCCCTTCTCATGTTCCTGTTTAGTGGCAGAGCCAGGATTTCTGTTTCTCCAACCAGTGCTTTTGCCACTGTGCTCCATCACTGTTTTTTTCCAGGTCATTTGATGAGAAATTCCCCTCTCCTTTTGAACATAGAAAAGTTTTCCTGGAAGAAAGCTGGGGCTGCAGGGTTTCTGGGTTCTCAGAGTTGTACAGCTAGCCCAGTGATCAACTATTTAACAATGCTGGGTCTACCCTGTTTGAAGCAAGAGGCTTTCTTTGGCCAGTTGCCACACTGTTGGGTATGTGGGCAAACCATTCATGTAAATCCATAAGACTTTGAAATTTTCTGCTATACTAGCTCCTTATTTGCCATGTGTTTGGGTCTAGAATTTCTAAAGGTACATGTTTCCCACACCATCAGGATTTTAGAAGGTGGAATGGAATGAAATTCTAAGGTCGGAAGTCATCTGAGCCCTTTCTGGAAGTCATGTCCTGGTAATATCAATAAATTGAGGCTGAGGACAGCTCTTTTCTGTCTTGGATACCTGTCCCAGAATGTTATTAATATAGGTTGTTTGGGATTCCTAAAGCATGAAATGACTTTAGGCAGACTTCACATTTATCCTTTTGTATTAGTGAAAATCAAACATAACCTTCTGAGGGCAAGAATTCTTAAACTAAAGGGATTTACCCAAGCTTCAGGCCACAAGACAAATAAGAATAGCTGAAGGAATATAGAAGACTAATGAAGATTCCTTAAAGTTATATTATTCATTCTCCCAGCCAAATAAAGAGTGGACCAGGTAGCAGAAAAAATGACAATGATGTCATACCAACATGAGCATGCCAAAGATACATCCAAGACCTTCCCTAATTCTCTGCTATCTTCACTTCCTTTTTTGGTTATTAGGGAAAGCAGGAGAAGAGAGAAGACAGAGAGGAAAGAAAAGCAAATATCTTAGAATGCTTTGGGGCTTCAGTCTAATTAGTCTCTAGTTATGATCTTAGGCAAGAATAAAAGAAAAAAGAGGAAGGAAGGAAAACTGAAAAGAGGGAAGGAAGAAGCCTTTTGTCTAGAAGTAAGCATTCAGTTTGGAAGGCATCATGGTATAGTGGAATTAACTTGGGTTTGAATATTTTTGCTGCCAGTGACTCATTGTGATCGAGAAGAAATTACATCTTCTCTCTTTCTCTATGTATATATCAGTTTCCTACTCATAAAATGAGGGGTTTGAACTAAATGATTGCCAAGATTCCCTCAAACTCTAATGCTATAGGATTGATTGTATTCCTGTCCTTGCCTGTGCCTCAAGTGTTGAGGAGAAAATGGGATACAAATCTTGGACCCTTTAAAGAAGTTGGCTATATAAATTGATGGGAGAAGTACAGGAAGGAAGTTAGGATGGAAACTGTTGGGAGGATGGGGAGACAATAAGAGAATAATGGTTGCTCAGATGAGGAGAAAGTATGCACAAAGTGGGAAGGAACTAAGGATTCACTTGATCTCCTTCAAATGTGGTCTTCAGACAGTCCATTCTTATAGATTATGGAGGGTTTGTTGGCAGAGGTAGGGAGGGAATTGGCCTCCCTTTATTAGAGCTTGTCAGTTTCAACTGTCTCCTTCTCCATCCTAGGTTGGTTCCAAAGTATAGGAAAAGTGAGTCAAATAATCCTTTTTGCTTAAAGTTGATCACTTTCCTCTGTCTGAAGCCCTTTAATGTCTATTGAAAGATGCCCGATGCATTTCAGTACTTTTGGTAGATGCATAAAGTCTCTAAGGTAATTGGGGGATTAAAGGGGTTAGGGGGTATTGTTCCATGAATACCTTCAGAAAGAGGGATTAACAAATCATTAACTACCCTGGCTTTGCCATGCAGAGATAGTTCTCTAAAGGGAAATTTTTCTAGATTTGACTAACATGAAATAATAGAAAGTTCTGGCTTTAGCTTCCTCCTCTGAAAAATGAAAAGATGGGACTAGATGGCCTCCGAAGTCTCTTCTAGCTCTGTGGCTCTAATTGTGTGATCTGTGAACCTCTGAGCTCACCTTTGGTTCTACTAAGGCCACGTTAGTAGCTTTCTTGGGGAACTTTTTAAAGGATTCTCTGGAAATGAGTGATTGTCCCAGGAGAGGGCTGGGAACAGGTTGCTATGGCAGCCCTAGCTGGAAATTTTCTGCTTCTTTCCAGTGTGAGAAACCAAGCAACTATTCTGTATTGATGTAAGGGATGATGAGAAAAGTACCTGCAGCACCTTTGAATGGCTCTGCTCCTGCATTTTCACAAGGGATGCTAGCAGCTGGGGGAAAAGCTTCCCTGACCTGCTGCAGCCCTTCTGGTACTTGCATTGTAGATAAAAGCATGATAGTTCCTGAGGAATGAAGCCCCTCTTTTTTATGAAGAAGACACTAAAATAGGAGGGGGGTGGAGGTAGTACTTTGAGTCTCTGGGTGTTCCAAACCTCAGCCCTGCCCTAAGGATTTGTAGTTTGAAAGATGTGGGAAAAACAACTCTCAACCAGAACCAAAGAAAACTGTGGTGTTGGTATACATTTGATGGCATTTGGGTGCAGCAACAGTGAAATTGCCAATACCTGATGCTCTGAAAGTCATTTGTGGCTTCCTCTTTGATTCCAGACATGGAAATATAACATTAGCTGGGAGTTAAGAGAGCAGGGACTCTTCACCTTTTCTCTGTTGTGGACCCTAGTGAAGCTTAAATCCTTAAAGTAAAATCAATAGGGTCATAAAGGAATTAAATACAATAATAATTTTGTTGTTAAAATTAATGGACCCTGGATTAAGGGAACTGGGAATTGATTGGCTTCCCCACCACATGGCATAGAATGGCCACTAGGTGGCACCATAGTGCACAGAGTGCTGGGCTGCAGCCAGGAAGATCATCTTTCTGAGTTCAAATGTGGCCCCAGACACTTACTAGCTGTGTGATCCTGGGCAAGTCATTTAACCCTGTTTATCCCAGTTTCTTTATCTAAAAAATGAACTGGAGAGAGCAGTGGCAAATCACTGCAGAGATACTGCCAAAAAAACACCAAAAGGGCTCATGAAAATTAAAAAATGACTAAAGAATGACCCAACAACAAAAAGTAATGGTATGGGAAAAGATTAAGGGGGCAGCTATGCGGCACAGTGGATAGAGCACCAGCCCTGAAGTCAGGAGGACCTGAGTTCAAATCTGGTCTCAGACACTTAACATTCCTAGACTGAGCAAATTACTTAACCCCAATTGCCTCAGCAAAAAAAAAAAAAAAAAACAAAAAAAAACCTAGATTAGAAATAGGGAAACCTGGGTTCTAGTCCTTTCTCTGTCACTAATTAGCTAGGTGGCATTGAGCAAATCAACCTATCCTTTTGGGGATTTAGTTTCTACCTATATTAAGTGATGAGTCTGGACTGGATGTGACAAAGTAACTTTTTAGTGTAAAGGCCCAGCTTTCTCCTGATATTCTCATTCAGGGGCTTGTGGCTAACCTATACTTAATCCATAGACTATAATTCTAGATACATGAAACTAGATCATATTAATTTCCACCACCCCCCGACTCTAGAAAAGGGTTCTCTAAGACCTGAAGGGCCTTCCTAGCTCCAAGGCCAGCTTTCTCTTTCCATTGTGCCACAGTGAGGAAAGCAGGACACAGATTCAGTCTCTCAGGAACTGTTAAGTTGTATAAAGGAGACTAGAATCCTAGTTATATTTTGATCTCTCGTATAAGTGCCTGGCTAGCTGGAGTGGCCAGCCACATCCTGGGAGGCTGCATCTGTCACTTTTGCAGCAGCATCAGATTAGGCTTCTCCCTGACAGGAACAAGGAAAGAACTAGATTCATAGTAGGATCAGCGCTGTCTTTGGCTTGAGGGTAAGATTGAGGAGCATTTGCCACCATGCCAGAACAAGTTCTGAGTACACTTTGTCCTCCCTCTCCCTGTCAAGACTGATGTCCATCCATCTATTTCTGTATTACTGAGGGAGCATGTGTTGATGCAAGCCCTGAGGCATTTTCTAGATTCTCAGATATCCTTTCCTTCATCTTCTTTTGTATCTGGGGGTTTTATGACTTTCTCTTTCTATTTGGAAATAATTCCTTTAAAGTGGGATCCTCATTAAAGTCCAGTGTGCAACAAAGCAGTCCCTAGAGAGATCGGGCTGAGGAGTTTGGGCTTCTGAAAAGTCACCTCACTCTAAACTATTCCTATCTGTAGGGTAGATTCCAGGGATGCTTTAGCAGTCAAACTCAACAACTTAATAATAGTTAATAGTTATCTAGGTCTTCAAGGTTTTCAAGACACTTGGCATAGATCACAGTTATCTAGAATGGCTAGAACTATGACTTGGTTGAATTGTCAGTGTTGTAACAAAGTACAAAAAGTTCCTTTTTACCTAACCTGAAATCTTTTATCAGCCTACATCAGAAAGGTGTGTTATGTG
Organism: Myrmecobius fasciatus; assembly: GCA_023553655.1. Lineage (NCBI taxonomy): Eukaryota > Metazoa > Chordata > Mammalia > Dasyuromorphia > Myrmecobiidae > Myrmecobius > Myrmecobius fasciatus. Next base: position 35,975 of record JAJPUD010003673.1, on the reverse strand, counting down.
TTGGTTGATGATGTCTGAGCCACTGACATTCTTCGTTTTGCTTTCAACTGGAAATTCTGATGAGGACTTAGGGATTCAAAGATTCACTTCAGTTTTCCAGCACATACAACCTAGAACAGTCACCCTGTTTGGATTCAAGTGTGTTGTCTCATTTTGGACCATGTTTTTGCTTATATATTTAAACAGTATCATTAAAATATATTTTGATAACTGTAATTAGAGCTTCTTGGTGTTGATGTATTACATATTCATTCAATTCATTTATTCATTCTTTCCTTAGTCTTTAGTTCTCTAATTTTGTGATTTCACTTTTTACTATTTGATTTCCTTCCCTCATCTCCTACAATTCCTGTTATTAAAGATTGTAGGAAATTTTGATCCCCAAAAGGAGAGGGGTTCTAGAAGACTTACCTGTACCACAGAATTTGCTTTTTGTTTGACATTAAAAACTGCCGTGAAGACCAAGGATTGAGAGTTATAGGCCCAACATCCTTAGCTAGGATCTACTGACAGGCCAGAACTGCAGCAGAAACCCAAAGAGATAAAGCCAGTTTTATAGACTTTATCTGATGAATCTGGGTTTTTACTGTTGTGTTTTATTTTACCCTGCTTTTTCTTCATTTTTTTTTACCTCAGCACACTGTTTTTCCTTTCTTAATAGTTACCTGGTAAAGAAGTCAAGCTGGGATCCAAAGGCATATGTTGGACTTGAGAGTTAGACACATGTCTCTCTTGGGCGGCATGATGTACCAGGCCCAGTGCAGGAGCCAATGATGTTTGCTAGGAATAGATTGAAAAGATCCAGACGTGGCATTGCCTTTCCAAGAAACTCTCTAGGAAGCATCCTGGCCAGAAAGAAGGGGAAGAAGCAAAAAAAACCTCAGGTCCTGAGGGAGAAAATGAAGAGGTTGTTGCAGGAACCTCAAGAGGAAAGCTCTGTAGACCCAAATACTTCTTCAGGGCTTTCCTTAGCTGTTTCAGAGTCAACTGTAATCGATCATGATACCAAGAATAAGCCCTCAAACACTATTGAGACCTCTCCACAGGATAGGACTTTTTTGATTTCTTGCTGTGACCAAGTGGTCACAGTTAGCAATGAGAAGGTAGAAATGACTTGTAATGATTGCTTGGGGCAGCATAGTGGCTCTGGCTTAGATGGAGCCCATTTGGGTAAGAGGCAGTTCAGCACCTCAAAGTCTGACTTTCAGGACCTCTCCACTGGGAGCCCTGCCATTAGTCAGCAGGAACTCCCTGAAAAAGAAAGAAACAAGCCCTCTCCATCCAGAGGTGACTCCCCCAAAAAGCAGCCAGAGTCTTCTGGAGATGTGGTGGACTACATTGTGAAAGAACTACAAGGGATCAGCCGCCTCCAAATGGAGATTGCAGAGCTTCAACAACACCTGAGCTTGATCAAAGGCTCTGTGGATGAGGTGTCCAGTTGTGTGGATTCAGTGTTGAGTGAGATTGAGGGATTACAGGTGGGTGGCAATCCCTCTACAACCAAGGCATGTATAATGGGGAAATCCAAGGAATCTCATCTGGAAAGGCTCAAGGAGGAACCTACCTTGTATTTTTATGGCCTTCCTGAGCAAGATGGGGAGAACACAACAGAGCTTGTAAATAGCTTCCTGGCCAAGCATCTTTGTGTTAATGGCATCCAGTGCAACAAGTACATCAGGGATGCTCACAGGGCCAATGTAGCTGTGGGCAAAGCCCATGATCCCCGGCCCATGATTGTCAGGCTTGTACATCCAGAGCAAAGAGACTTCATTTTGCAAAAATCAATTCTCTTCCAAAGTGTAGGGGTCCAGATTGCAACAAGGGAAGAGCCCAGCTGGTCAAAGAATTGGAGTCCACAAATGGACTCCATTTCATTGTTTCATCAAGGGCTACAGGATCATCCCTGGCGCTCTTTGAGCCTTGATGAAGAGGTTCCACGTGCCAGTAAAAAGGACAAGGTACAAAAAACAGATGCTGACTGGGTCAGAGCTCGGAATCAAAGTGGGGATTCCCAGGACCAGAAGCTTTGTTTTCCATCCAAGGTTACCCCAGTAAAAAGAAACAGTGTGGTGTCCGAGCCTTTGGAAGAAGCTGGGAAAGCAGCCCAAATGGTCTTTTGCAACCATGGAAACCAGAGTAGGCCACAGAAGGAGACCCTTTCATTTATTTTGCAGGAGAAGAAGGGCTCTGTCTTAAAGTTCATCCCCACGGAGGAAGATTCTGGGAAGGCACAGAAGTTTCCACAGCAGCATTGTGAAGGAGTTTTGTGCATAGGAGCAAAAGAAGTTGTCCAGAGCATTAAAGAGGAAGCCAACCGCTGCCCATCTCTTGAGGGTACCAAAGCAGAGAAGGGCCAGCTGCTGGGTGGTGGAACCGGACTTGAGATTCTGAGCCAAGAGCAATTAAATGCCCTTTTAACAGATGAATCCAGAAGGCTGATGACTCTAAGCCATGAAGGCATAATGGATGAAATAAGCATCGGACCCGAGGCTTTCAAAGACATGGTTCATATTAACTTAAATGAGGAGGAGGATACTGCTGTGCAGGTCCTTAGGGATGTTTTGGATAGCTCCACATATGTTTTGGATGCCTCACAGGAAGATGGAGATAGCATGGACATGAAGTTTTACACAAATAAACTAGGAAAAGCAATTCATCAGTTCAAATCAGCCCTTCAGGGAGTATTTCAGAAGCTGGAGAGCAGTGATTCCTTCAGTCCTGAAGGCCTGGAGAGCAATGAGAGTGGCTCCCAAACTGATGACAGTGATGGGCCGCTGCAGATGTTGAGCCCAGGAGACAGAGATTATTTAGTAGACAGCCCCTCAAGTAGGGGAAGTGAGAGCTTGGCTAGTGAGGCTGCAGCCAGTGAACTGGTTGTTTCCAGACATAAAGAACAAGCCCATATGAACCATAGAAGCCTTTCTCCTGCCTCCAATGACTCTCTGCTCTTTTGTTCTTTGCCATGTTCAGTTTTGGATGTCTCTCTAGGACAGCTGAAGCCCATGAGCAGCCTTGGAGATGAGACTTGTTCAAGGCCTCAGGAACCCAAGGATGGGAAATTGAGCCTAGAGCAAGTGTGTGCAGAGACTATATACCTCAACAAGTGCATCAGCAACTTCAAAAATGTACTGAGAGAAAAGAGACTAATGCAGAAGAGACTTTTACAGGAATTAGTTCAGGAGGCAAATTGTCTTTCAGCTGAAGAAATATATTCAGGTACATTAAGTCTATGGTGGGTAAAGCCTTGGCTTATTGTCCAGGATTTTCCTTTGTTCCAGTACTGAGCATTTGAAAGAGCACAGGGTGGATTTATCTCAGCCCTGTTGTAAATATACATGAAAAATCAAATGGGTCAGGGATAGAAAATACCTGTGATTTTGTAGGTATCGGGGGCTCACCGGTGTGGGAACTCAAGTAGGGATCTTCTCTTCAGTTAGAATCATCTAGAGTGGGGCTTATTAAGCTTTTTCTTTTTGCCCCCAAATTTTTTTATATGAACTGAGGTGTATAGGTATATCAAATAGGCATGCAAATCAAACATTTACTAGTAATAAATCATAATTTTGTATCCCCACATTCAGTTATGAGATGTCTTATAGTTAGGAGTCACAGTTTAAGAAGCTGGAGTATAAAGCACTGAGACTTCTTAGTGACTTGCCCAGGCCCACACAAGCCAATATATGTTCTAAACAGACCTAGGTCCTCTTGACTTGGAGGCAGTTTCTGTAGCCATTGTTTGCTCTTATTTGTATTTGTTCTTTGGTTGTCAAATACAGAGTTGTTACAATAGGACATCCACATTGTATGATTGTAATATAATTTAGCTAAAATGAAGACATAGCTAGAAATTGTTTTCTGTCTAGAAAAGTTGGCCATGAAATAGAACTGAAGTCCAGTCTTCAAGTAGTAACATAGAAAGTAGAGTGCCATTCATAATTCCTTTTTTTTTTTTAACATTTCCTTCCTATTCTCCTAGTCCCCAACATGATGTGGCTTAGGTTTATTAAATGCTTTAAGGCATTTTATGAGGTTTTCTGGTTAGGAAAATGAGGATGAGTGACAGAGAAAAGACTTCAAGAATAGTAATTCAGAAAGAATACTTTGTCCAGTAAAGACAGAACAAAAACTGAGTTTTTCTTTTTTTGTTTTGAGAGTGACTACTATACAGAGATCAGGATAAATAAACATATCTATTTCTTTTAGGGAATCATAGACAGATTGACAAAGCACCATTCTTCTGGGCCATCAGCTAGGATACAGAAATAACTTTGTGAACGTAACTACCACATTAGGCTCAACCTGCTTGAGGATATAGCATATAACTTGATAGTAATAAGGAAAATTTTGCTGAGATAATGTTAAAGTAAATAGAATTGGCTGGTTTTTCTTTGTTGAAGGGGAGAGTATGGTATGGGGTCCCAAGTCTTTACTGTGGAGGTAGGAGTTAGTTTTGAAGTGTGACAGTAAGGTTATAGTGGGCTGGTGTGAAGAGCTATGAAGGAAAAAGAAAATATAGGTCTTGTCCTCAAAGGTTTTACTGGAGAGACTGGACTCACCCCACATGAAACAACAGTGAACAATTAACTAATCAATCAACATTTATTGAGTGTTTTCTGGGTCCCAGAAAATTTACTAAGATCTAAGGATGCAAAAAAAAAATGGCAAAAACAGTTCCTATTTTCAAGAAACTTCTTATGGGGGTTGTAACATATAAAGAAATAAGTATAAGTCCAGTTTACATAGAGGGTACAGGATGATTATGTTAAGATGATTATACTTTTCTGATAAATTATTTGATACAGATCAAGTCTGTCATTCAGGTTAAATTAGTTAACTTCTCTGGGTCTGAGAGTCCTTATTTGTCAAATGAGACTGGAGGTTGAGGGATTAGAGTTCATATAAATGTATCCTTAAAGTCTCTTCCAATTTTAAAATTCCTTGTTTTTGTGACTATAAATATGATAGGGGCTCATAGAAATGGAAGATCGGTGAAGCTTAGAGTAGGAAAAAGACTTTCAAAAAGAAGAAAAAACAGGATTTGTAAAAAAGAAAGAAATTTGAGGTAAGAGGAACAGCATGAGTTTAAAAAAAAAAAAAAAACCTATGACCTTAATAGAACCTTAATAGAAGGAGTGTGTTAGGGAATAGACAGGTCTGCTTAATAAATATTGGTGGCTCCCTGATGCCTATAGCATTAGAAAGAGACCTCAATTTGACATTTAAATCTCTTCACATCTTGTCCTTCCTTGTCCCACCTTCACCTTATCCTTTCTATTTTCCAATCTTCTTCCATGTCCCTTCTTATACTCTACAATTCAACCATCCCTTCTGGTCTCCCTACTGTTCCATACACAGAACATTGTAGCTTCCTTTGTCATCATACTTTTGCACTGTTTTACTTCTGGACTTAATTGAAACATCATCTTCTATATGAAGTCTTTCCTAGTCCTCCCAGTTGATGGATCTCAATTGTTTCTCCCATTAGAATTTTAGCTCCCCAGATATAGGAAAACTATTTACTTTTGTAAATACTCTGGGCATACTCTGCATGCCCAGAATTTAGCTTGCTGCCTGAAACTTGATGTTAATTGATTATGAGGTCAGATTATATCTTAGGCTGAAGAATTTGAACTTGTTTCTACAGGTAGCTGGGAACATTTGAAGTCTTAGGCCAGTTATAGGAAGAAAACTGTACTGTAAGCAAATTAATCTGGTAGTGATCTCCATCATGAATTAAAGGAAAAAAGAAACTGAACCGAAAACAGATAAGGTATGAGATAATGAGGGTCCAGATTTGAGCAAGTGTCCGTGACAGTGGAGATAAAGAAAGGCATAAGTAAGTAGAAGAGCAATTTGACTGTTTTATAAAGTTTTTTAAGTAGGTTCATCACAAAGGTCTAAACTGGTCCTGGAAAAAACTGTTCCTGTGGAATGGGTTTGGAGTAGAGGAGAATATATAAAGGTTAATAACAGGAAGAAAAGGGAATGGGCTGCTTCTTTCTCACCTCCAATTATATGAGAAACAAAAGAAAGGGATAATATCTATTAGCCCCCCCTTTCCCCGAGAAAGATAGCACTGCAGTCCTATTGGAGAGTGAGACAGGAAGAATCATATACTATTTTTTTCCCATTATGAATGAGCTGGGATGCACAATGCTGATTTTTGTAAAATAAACTTAGAAATACCAAAGCTACTTTCTTTGGCTGATGATTAGACTTTCCAAAGACTTTGACTTTAAATATCAATGGTAGACTCCAGGGATGCTTTTTCCCTTCCTATCAGACTACCCCTTCTAAAGGTCAGAGGCTTGTCAACATAGAAACTTGTCTTACTTTGAGACCTGGGATTCATCTGCAAAGCGAACTCTTCCCAGATTCTGACCTGTTCCTTTGTCCCATTAGTATCTATAAATTTGCCCATGGTGAAGCAGTTGGCCTAGAGAAGAAGGCAGCAGTTTTTATCTCATGAAATGAGGAGGCTTCAAGCCAATCTAGAGATTCGTGACAAACATAATTTCTTCAAAATTGAATTCATGGGAATAACATATGTTCCATTCCTTTACTATCAGCTTTAAGTGAGACAATTAAACCTTCATACCATTTCCCTCTCTAGGGGGAGAGAGGGGAGAAGCAGAGGAGAGAAGGGAGGAAGGAGGAGAAAAAAGGAGAGGTGGGGAAAGGGAAGGGAGAACGGGTAAAGAGGGGAGGAGAAAGGGGGAGATGAAAAGAGAGGGAGACAGGGGAAAAGAAAGGGAGAGCGGAGAGAGAGGAAGGGAAGGGAGAGAGAGGGAAAGAGAAGGGGGCAGAGGAGGGAAATAGGAAAAAGAGGATGGACTTCCTGAAGGGGAAAAGAAAGGCAATTCTCATTAGGCCCTGGGGAAGAACCAGAAAAGAACCTCTTAGTCCAAGAATTTGGTATAGAGAAAAGATATCAGTGCCTGATAGAGGACTAAGTAGTCTTTTACCCTCTGGGTCATGTTGCTTCAGGATCCCTTCACCATATTCCTTCCTGTATACTCTCTAGAGCTGGCAAACTAGGTAATATACCTAGGCATATTTGATTATACACTTTTACTGAAAGTGGAGTGAGGGAAATTGGGGAAACTGTCGTCACTGACTCTAATGTCTTCAGGTGGCCTCTGGTCTGGCCTCCTAGTGTTGAATGTCTCTGTTGTCCCAGGACAACAATTGTAGTCTTGAAGAAACAAATTAGAAAGTAGGAGGCCCGAGGCCCTGAGTGAAGTTAACTTGTCCTTGGGGTGGAGTTGGCCTGGATATTGCTGTTGTTTCAGAGCTCTGAGGCAGAAAGTTTGAGCTTCCCTTGAGAAGTGAACAAAACAGGCCCTGTCTTCATCTGCCTCACAGGAACAGGAGGAAGGGGGGAAGAGCATGAAATAAATAGGCCCTGTTTCCCAAAGTGAAACATCAGCTCTACCATGAATGCAGCTTCTGAAACTTATGCTTTCCCACTAGCTGTTGATTAGGAAGTAGCTATTTTTCCAGGGAGACTTCACAGGAGAAAATTTAGCTGAGGTGACCACACACCTAGGAAACAGTGGAGAACAATTATGTGTTGAACTGTGACAACTGACTGAGTGTAGTAGGAGTTGAGAGAAAACAAGAGATCTGTGTAAGCCTGAATAGTTGGAGAAAGTTTCAGCAAAGAGATGGGATCTGGGCTGGGCCCTGAGGGGTGGGTAGAATTTGGACAAGTTGGGGGAGTAGGAGTGGGATGGGACATTCTGGGATTAGATGATGAGGTTAAACTTTGTTTTTTAAATAGGTAGAAGACATTTTTTAATAGGAGCAGAGCATGCAATTGTTAACAAACTCAACCCTAGGGCCTAGGGCTTCTCAGTTGAATTGTCAAGGCCCCAGCTGGGACATATGGGTAAAAACCTATGGATGGCTCCTGTTTCCTGTAAGGAAAAGGATTCAGCCTAAGAGTTGATCTGAATCTAGAATGAGGTTGTATGGTCCCTGAAAAAGTTGTGATTCTGGTCTGAGCATCCTTCTGGGTGGCATTGGGTCTGTGTTTCTTATGTCATGAATATGGCTCTGACCATCCCACTCCATTTGGTGGAGTGAACACAGTGGAGAAGGGAAATGAGCATACAATTTCTATCCTTTCAAGAGAAGGCCTTTCTTTGTCTTTTTCCCTGGGGAGATTCCTAGTTGAAAAGGGCATGTGATGAACTCAGGAGATCAGGATGGGAATAGGTCAGTCCAAATTTTCAAACTACTCTCCTTTCCTTTCCCCTCCAAGCTCCCCAAGGCCCAATTGCTGAGCTTCTTGGAGACTCAGCAGCGAGTTTAATGTCTCACTGATGTACAGAAATTTAATCTTTCTTCTCTTCTCCTCTTTTTATCTTCTTTCTTTTCCTCTTACAGAAGGAAGGCAACAAGCCCTTCAGGTCATGTCTCGTGGCTCTTTGTCCCCAAGTGGGGTGTGCATGCTTATGCCTGTAGACATTTTGTGTTCTCTCCCCAAAAGTGGTGTGTGTGCATGTTTTGTGCCTTCAGATGTCTTATGTCCTTCCTGCATTCAGCATGTTTGGTTTCTGGGGGGAAAAACTTGGGTAGAAAATAAGAATCTGTTTAGTGCAGAGGCTAAAGAAGCTTAAGTTTCCTTTGAACTGTCTGTCTTATCTGGGGCAAAGGGAGGGAATACACATTTCTGTAGTGCCTATTTATGTGTGATAGGTACTTAGAAATATCTCATTTGATCCTCACAAGGACATGGTACTGTTGTTTTACCTATTTTACATTTGAGGAAACTGAAGTAGAGGTTAAGTGACTTGCTCAGAGTACACCTAGTAAATGTCTAAAGGTGGATTTGAATTTAAGATCAGTACTGAGTCTACCAGTAATACAGGCTTGAGAACCTTTAGGGACTACTGGAACTGCTTCTTCTATTACTTCTTTTAATTTAAAAAAATATTGATATCTTTTTTAAACAATTTAAATTTCCTCAAGTATTCTGCCCTCTTCCCCTTCCAGAGAACCATTTCAAATAGCAAATAAATTTTCCATTACTTCTTTTTGGAAATTTTTCATCTAGTGTTTGTGTACCCTACCCAGAGCCAGTACTAAGGGTAAATAAGATAGACTACCTTCTTGTGTGCACCACAAAGATTCTTGATTTTAAATATTTATTTTTATAAATGCACACATTTGCAATGCCAGAAAATTCTCCTCTTAGTGTTATTTTGTGATAAGTCAAGATGCTTTAATTATTTCTCAAAGCCTCAGGTGGACCACAACATAAATGAGACATAATTATCAAAAACAAAGCGCACACTTTCAAACTTTACCCATCATTCTGCCTTATCCTGACTTTTGAAAAAAACCTTGAATCCTTCACTCACTTTGACTGCACTCATAGTCAAAGCTATGCAGCTTTATGTCCACTTCTGTTCTCTCTCTTCATCTTGTCCATTGGAGTGCTATTTCACATACATTTTAATTGCTGAAACTTGAGCTTGAGGGAATCCAATAGCCTGTATTTGAAGATGGACTCCTTTGGAGCAGGCTATGGTTGTGAGAGAAAGGGTAGGAACTGTAGGTCCTGGTACTTAATTCTGATGTTGGCCCCCATAGTAGAGTGTTTGCTTTTGGTTTGTTCAAGAGACTTTGAGATTCTGGAACATATTTTTCACCCAGAATAGCAGACTCTAACAGTTTGAAGTGTTTGTTTTTATTCTTCACGTGTTAACTTTTTCCAAGTGCTTTTTTAGCTGTTCCTTTTTTGTTTTCTTTGAAGCTTTTACTATCAGCATCTCACTGCAAGATTTAGTAGAATCGTCAGGGAAAATGATGCAGGTTTAAAGACTGGTGCTGATCAACTGCTGCTGATCCTCCTTAGAAGCGTTAATGCAATGCCTGAAATGTGTATGATGGTATTAGGTTGTACTCAACCCCTAGTCTGAGTCCTGGCTAGGACTCAGGAACCTTGAAGAGGAGGTTGGTTTTCAGAGTTTATTGGGTGCTAACCCAGTGGCTTTGAGAAGGCAATAAATGTACTCATGTGCTGAAGGGGGGATACATTTAAGTTAAGACAAGCTATTCCTTGGTGTAGAGGCTTAAAGGGAGTCTAAATCAGTTCATTGAGTATTTGGGCCTTGAATCTTAGCCCCTGATTGGAGCTAACCCTTTATTAATTCTTCCTGCTTGCTCTGCCTTTGGGGTTGTGGCTGCCCTGGTCTTTTATGAAATTGTTGATAGATTTTCTTCTGGCCTCAAAGGATCTATCCTTTGGAAGGTTGGGAGTAGAATGCCAGGAAAGCAGCTGCTCACTCCAGCCCAGGGAGGAAAAGGAGGTGGTAGGGCCTGTGACATTGGATGGTCTCATTCTTTGGGACCTTTTTGCTTTCGAAGTAGCAGACCCTGACCTTGATTTCTAGGATCCACTTTAAGGGAGATGGAAGCCTCTTGCCTGACTTGAACTCAGATTCTTCAGTATAGTGCAGTTTGCAAATCTTGAATCTTGGAGAGGTGGACATAGGACCATAGGACCTTCTGCTGAACTCTTAGCTATGCATCCTCCTTCATTTTCATCTTCTTCATCCCCACCCCCTATCTTAGGTGGTCCTAGATCCCTGCTGAACTTTTAGCTATATGTCCCTCCTATCTCCAGGTGGTTCTAGGGCCAACCCTCTCCCACTTCAACTATGTATCCTTCCCCCATCCCAGGTGGTCCCAGGACCTTCTACCAAGCTCTCAGCTGTACATCCCCTGCCAAGTTTGGTTTTTCAGGTCATTTTCCACTTTGACTTTCTCAGTAGCCCCAGCTCCCAATAAAAGATAGAATTATTGGGTGGGTAGAGAAAACATCAGTCTGGCATTGGCAAATAAATTCTTGCCTTTTGTCCCCTCCAACCTGTTTTTCTTTGGGACTTAACTTTTCAGTCTTCATGTCTATTTGGGAACCTCTGGTAACAGATCCCTTTAGTGAAGAATAAAGTCATCTGGCATGGTGGGAGGTATATACATGTGGGTAGATTATGTACTCATGTCTCTGAGCCCCACCTTAGCCCAGGGAAGAAGATGGATTAGAAACAAGCTGACTAGCAGAATGACCAATCCTCACCAAGTGGTTATCTTGCCCATCTCTAGGAGTAGAGAAAGGTAGCTGTGTTTGCTGAGCAAGACCAGGACTAAGGGAGGAGATAAGGGGAAAGTCCTACTTTCTCTTGAGAAAGGACAGAGAATGTTTCTGAGCTGAACTCTGGGATGTCTGGATGTTCCCATTACGCATTGCTTCACGGGTGGTCTACTTATGGCACCTTGTTTTTAGGGGATTAGTGAGATATACAAAACTTCCCAGGTATAGTAGCATACATGAAACCCTGCCTCCAGAATTGTGAGGGAAAGCTCTCCCCTTTTGGCTTCACTTTGCATATAGCAGAGAGAGGGTTGCTTCTTCTTGTTCTCCTCAGCTGATGCCAGTGGCACTACTGATCCTGATTCCAGGCTTCATTCTAGGCTCTTACTATATCCTTGTTGGGCCAACAATCTCCTTTCCCCCAAACATCACTGTTTTTCCATGTTAAGAGGTAACCCTGGATTTGATACCCCTGATTCCTTATTTGTTCCTGGTGGGCTCACTCCACTATATTCTCTTTTCTACTGCATTTGAAGTCTCAAGCTATAAAATTATAAATTGTTTGGATCTGCCATTTCCTGTCTTGACCCTGGGAAGGTTCATAGACATTTATCTTCCTCTGAAAGCCCACTATGTACATGATTTTAAACCACTGAGAACAGATTTGATGATTTGAGTATCTGTGGCTAAGTGGACTGTTTGTGTCTATGTTCAAGACCCGATTCTCCTCCATTCCCCTTGCCATCATCACCATTATAACTGGTTTTCAACAGAGCCACTTGCACTTTTCCTGGGAGGTATATCAGGACAGCTCTTGAAAGGGGGGAACTTCATCTGGAGTCTCTGGAGTCAACACAGTTGAACCTTAGAACCATCCAAAACTGTACTTTGTGGCACCTGTGTCAAAGTTAAAACCTCTGCCCTATGGTCCACCCCTTCATGGCCAAGCACAAGAACTATCTAGTAAGATAATTCATTCAGCAACCACTTATTATGTGCTTAATGCTTGAGAAGTACTGTGTTGGAGGTAGGTGAGATATAGAGAAGAAAAGGATATAGTCTTACCCTCAAATACCTTCTGAACCATGGGAGAAATCAAGCTAGAATCACTTTACTTACCTTAGGCCTCAAAATTATGGTGAGTCTTTGTCTTCAGGCTGAGATGAGCCTTTATCTGTAAATGTCTTCCCTGTCTTTGCATGAGAACCACTTAGGGATATTCTTATCCTAAATAAAGCAAGAATCTTTTGCAAATGTGGGGTATAAGAGGGAAGAGTGAAAACATTTTTTCCCCCTAAAGAACAGATGCACTGAGCAGACTCTTAAAAATCTCTGCTGAGGAATTCTATGGGTAGCTATCCATGGTCCATGTCATCACAACCTGCCTTTTCTGGCATCAGACAGAGATATTTTTGGGGTAGAGTTGTTAGAACCAGGCACACATTGCCAGTGGCTATGCCTGTGTCTCTCTGTTGTCCATATGTTTGTGTATTGCAAGTTGCATGAACTATATTCCATAAGAATAAATTCCTGAGTCTCTCTCCACCTGTCATACTCCCAGCCTAAGTTATAACTAAGGCTTTGGCCTTTCTTAGGATCTAACTTAATTTTCCTTTTCTTTTCTGAAGGCTCCTGATGATGATGACCCCTCTAGGCATCTATGGCTCCCCAGTGGGTAAGTTTTTCCTGAGATAGCATTTTCCTATAGTCCTTTCCTAAGATTTTTTTTGTCTAACTTTTTATGAGGTAGAAAAGAGCCCTTTATTGCATGAACTGATGCTGAGTGAAATGAGCTGAACCAGGAGATCATTATACGTGGCAACAACAATATTATATGATGATCAATTCTGATGCACATGGCTCCCTTCAGCAATGAAATGTTTCAAACCACTTCCAATTGTTCCCTGAAGAAAGCCATATACACCCAGAGAGAGGGATGTGAAATGTGGACCACAACATAACATTCTCATACTCTTGATTGATGTTTGCTTACATTGCGTTTCCTTTATCTGATATGTCTTTTGTGTAGATACGATTTTTCTTGCACAACAATGATAAGTTTGGAAATACGTATACATATATTTGATTTGCCAAGTATTTTAGCATAATTAACATGTAGTGGATATCCTGCCATCTAGGGGAGGGGTGAGGAGTTGGGAGGAAAAATCTGTAACAGAAAGCTGTGTAAGGGTTAATGTTGAAGAATTGCCCATGCATATGTTTTGCAAATAAAATAAAAATTTTTAAAAAAAGAAAGAAAAGAGTCCTTTAGATTGGTTCCCATTACTTTTCTTTATTTCTGATCCCTGACATCATATCAATGAGTAATATAGAAGATAGAAGAAAGGAGTCAAAAAAAAAGTTTCACTTAGAAGCATTTTCTTTTTGATCACTGTCAACCAAAAAGATAGCTTTCAACTCAGTACTATTTACCACAAAGTCAAGACAGGACAATCCTGGGGCCAAGGCCATGGGAATCCCAGAAAGAAAAAAGACCTTTGCTTCATGTGGTATTCTTTGCTGGAAACAGTCATTAGATCCTTAAACTGAAAAAACCCATGGAAAATCTGATCACACCTTGACCTTTGAAACAATTAGATGATTAAGCCACTTGGATCATCTCCTCTTTTCTGGAACATCACCTTGCAGATTCTCTTCAATGGTTGTCCATCTGCTTGTATTTTACTTTCCTTATAACTTTGAGCAAAATTTTTTATTTAACAAAAAGATCTTATTTGATATTTATTTTGTTTTGTTATAAACATTTATGGATTGTTCCTACTTCAGGAGAAATCTCATAACAAAATAAAACAAATAAAATTGACAATACAGTGACCTCATATGAAAGTACAGACAACATTGCATATCTATAGCATTTCCTCCTCTTGCTTTTTTAAATTCAATAGCAATCTATTTTTCTCTTTATCCTCACCTCATTAAAAAAAGAAAAATTTCTCATAACAAATATGCATAATCAAGTATAACAAATCAATCAATGGCTGTATTTGTGTGTAAACATAAACGTATGTAAATGTCTCATTTTGTATCCTATTTCTGTCATGTCTCGGCAAGTTAGTAAGTTTTTCATTATTTCTCAAATAATCTTTCTTTTTTTCTTTCATACATTTTCCTCTTACAACCAAATGATTAAGCTTCCTCTAATCCAAACTCTCAATATCCCTAAAAAGAAGCCACCAAATTTCCTTCTTAGCCCTTTCTTCTCTAAATCAGTTATTCTAAAATTCCTTACTTTAACCTTATATTCCTCATCTTTTCCCTGTCTCTGATCCTTACTACCCATGTCACAGCCTCCCTCACCTCAGGATCTTCAACTGAAAAAGAGGAAGTTAGGTAGGATGGCACTTTAAGGTTCCTTCTGACTTTGATCTGTAGTACTTCTCTTCCTCCCAGGGTCCCAGAGTGCTGATGGCAAGGGACCAGTCCTCACTTAATAGTTAGTGATTATTGTTGTTTTTGACTATTTTAACTATTTAACTCTTTTTCCTTCTCTTATTCCCTTTACCTTCACTTCTTCCTTTCTTCCTTCCCTTCTTCCTTTCTTCCTTTCCTCTTCCTTTTTGTCCTTCCTTCTCTACCTCCCTTCTCTCCTTTTCTCTTCCTCTTCCTCACAATTTCCCTCTACTAAAATTTGACTTTGATGCTACCTCATAGCCTAACAGTGGGAATAAAAGTGAGCCTTTTAATAAAACTGTGCCAGTAGAACCTCAAGCTCTGATATATCCCATTAATCTGGAAAGGTTTTGATGATGGATCCATTGTTGGCCTATGTCTGTAGTTTTTGGATCAGCCTTGCTAAGTTTAAGGTGTCTTAACATTCTAAACTTTAGTTTAGCTGCCTAATAGTGAATTTTTGGCAATGGCAGCTCAAAAAGACTGCCTACCAAGTCATTTATAGTGTTCCTACTTCATCAAAGTTACAGTTCCTTGAAACATTGAAACACTACTGTGTATTGCTCTTTGTGAGTAGATCTGTATCGTAGATGTATTATCTTGTATTGCTCCTTGAAGAACTTGTTTTTCAGTTCAGACTTGCTGAACTGAATACAAAGAACCCCCTGCCTCTCTGTTCCCAAGGCTTGTTGCCAATTTATTCCCTGGGAGTGTCCCTAGTGCCTCAATGCCTTATGTGAATGATGACCCTTCAGGAGTCACAACCTCCAAAGCTGAAGTAAAACTGCATCACAATTACCATGGAAGGCTATATGCAAAGTGCTGAGGATATTAGAAGTCGCCATGCTGTACAGCGATGTTGGTCTGCATATGCTTAACTTCTGGCTCTTCCCACAGGGGCTGCCTTGTCCCTTGGTCGTCTTGATTTGGAAGTGTTTCTCAGAAAGACAGACGTGACTGGATTGCCTTTTTACTTTCAGCTGTTAGGAATGTGGAGAGAGAATAGAATCATATTATAAAATTTCTGAAGACTCATCTCCTAAAATGATGGTCCAAACCATCTTTTCTTAAGCAGGTGTTGAGTTGGGGGGCAGTGTCTATGATGCATCCCCAAGTGTTGATTATGGGAGTCTCATGCTTTGAAATTGTGGCTGTCAGGGGGGACAGCTAGGTGGCGCAGTGTATAAAGCACCAGCCCTGAAGTCAGGAGGACCTGAGTTCAAATCTCACCTCAGACATTTAACACTTCCTAGCTGTGTGACCCTGGGCAAGTCACTTAACCCCAATTGCTTCGGGGGAAAAAAAGAAAAGAAAAGAAAGAAATTGTGGCTGTCAGGAATTTATTTCTGTTGTTGGTCTGTCACTAGCCAGAAACCATAGATCCAAGAACTACCCTCTAAATAAGTTAACAAACATACACTGAGTTCCACCACTGAGTAGACCTATGTGTCTAATCCTATCCTAGGCTTGGTGGAGAATTTCAAGAAAAGGAGAAAAGTATGTATGACTGTGTGGCTCTACAAGAGGGGAAACTATTCAGCACAATATTCAGAATCAAATTTCTAACATCATCTGTCCATTCCATTCCACATCTAGAATTTACTGTCTTGGGAGATATTGATTTTCCTATTGTAGATGTAGAGGTTGAGGCTGAATGACTGCTGTCAAGCATGCTGCCTCCTCCATGAGCTGGGAAGTTGGGATAGCAATGTTCCTTCCACCTCTGAGGATCTGTCCTTTTATCTCACTTTGCCAGCTCCACCAAAGGTTATTAGGCAGTGGGGGAAGAAATAGAAGGTAAAAGAGTAGAACTTCCTTGCATCAGGGAAATGTTAGTTCTGAATTTCTCTCTCTCTTCTCCTAGGTCAGCTGGTGGGCTCTATGGTATTGACAGCATGCCAGACCTACGCAAAAAGAAACCACTTCCCCTCGTCAGTGACTTGGTAAGAGTTGTTTAGGCCTGTTCTCAGAAAGATACCATGCTCTAAGGGATATCTCATTGCAGAATCTGACATGTGCTGGTCACTTGGACTCACTTTTTATGATGACTGACTTCCCAGCAATGACTTGTTGACAATTTTCTGATGATTTCTTTCTTTCTTTCTTTCTTTCTTTCTTTCTTTCTTTCTTTCTTTCTTTCTTTCTTTCTTTCTTTCTTTCTTTCTTTCTTTCTTTCTTTCTTTCTTTCTTTCTTTCTTTCTTTCTTTCTTTCTTTCTTTCTTTCTTTCTTTCTTTCTTTCTTTCTTTCTTTCTTTCTTTCTTTCTTTCTTTCT
>JAJPUD010003673.1:0-19087 GCA_023553655.1 Myrmecobius fasciatus | reverse complement strand
TAAATAGCCATGATGAAAAATACTGGCCTAATTGGACCTTGACCCTTCCCAAAAGCATATTTTGGGAAGGAATCTCAGTACATGGCCTCCATGTTTTTCTAAGACACATGTAAAATGGGATCCATCAAAGTTGGATTCTCAGTGTGGTTTCAGTGACACCCCTGTTTTTTCTGGAAGCACACCTAAAGAAAGGATCAGTAGCTGGCCTCAAAGGAGCCTGTGGCCTCTGTGCATTCTCAGAAGTTATATTCTCAACTGTCCTCCTTAATCAGGATCTACCTTTGGGATACATTTGGTTTGGATACTAAGGGATTAGCCTCTGTGCTTTCTAGACCTTCCGTAAGACTCCTTGATTCTGTTGAATGACATTTACTCCTCAGTTGTATACCTAGATACAGATCTTGAAGATTTGTGCAGTTGATGGGTTAGTTTCTTTCTTGGAGTAGTAAAATCTATTTCACACTATTAGATTTCCTTTAAAACATAAGGTTTTTGAGGGAGTTGATCCTGAAACTGAAAGGCCAAAGGATCCCTGCCAGTCTCTCCCATTGTGCTACACCAGGTCAGCTCTCTTCCCACTAGGTCTCCAGGATGATTGGACCCTTCCCTCTATGATCCCTTTTTTCCTTCCTGCCTCCTACATATACCTCAGATTTGCCCTTCAGCTAAACTTCTGGGTCTAGAATTCCATTGCCATAGACTTTGATGATTGGATGCCTTGCTTTTAAGGTCACACAGTAAGGACACATTCAGACCCAAGTCTTCTGACTCCCACTCCAGATTTCCATCCACTACACTGTTTCCTCTAGAGATATGTGGTATAGAGACCCTATTACATCCCTTCCAACATCCCAAAGCAGATTCTTTCCTGCCTTCTGCTAAGAATCAATTAATTCATCTTTAATTTTTTTTCTCTTTTCCTCTCTTTAAACTTTTCTTCTTGAGTGTTAATCCTAAGTGATGTGGGGTGGAGAACTCTGGTCCCTGTAACTAACCCAGACTAGCAGTATATTTCCTGTTGGACTGAGGGGTTGAGACCTTGTCTGCTTTATAAGATGGTAAACAGAACCAACTGTCTCTCTGTTGTGAAACCACCAAGTTTCTTGTCCAGATGACTTCCTTTCTCCTTTCAGTTATGTCTTCAAGTCTGGTTCTCCTATTCAGTCAATCACCAGCTATCTCTGGACAAGGTTTGCCTAAAGGCCCCTCCTCCTTGAAGGGTATTTCTTGCCCTTCTCAGGGATTAAGAGTCTGACCTTGCCTCTACTGTGTCTGTCCCAGAGATTGAGTGGAAAACTTCAACAAGAGACCTGCAGGAAGTGCTCTGGCCACTATATTTAACCTGCAGAATCGTCCTTAATTCTCCTGTCCCTTATTCTACCTACATGGGCTTTCCTTTCCTCCCTTCTGACCTTGGTTTTCTGGGTATAATATTGGGTCCTTATCCTGTCTCAGCCAAGAACCCCAGACCCTGTGAGATCAGTACCTCTAGTCCTTTATTCTACGGAAGCCTGTCTTAGCACAGTTGATACAAGTCTAGGTTTGAGACGGGCTTGTCTGAAGGCAAGAAGGGATTTTTGGATAGCAGGTCAATGGCAAACCCCACTTGGGTTATCCCCCTAAATACATTAATCACAGCTGGGGAATTAATATCCTATTGTTTCTTTCTCTGCTCTCCTCTCAACAGGCCATGGTGAGTGTACTCAGAGTTCTTTTCCTGCTTAGACTCCATAGACTATACCATTGTGTATACTTTCCCAACCTTTCCTCTTGTTTTGGTTTGATATTGTTAAGTGGGCCTGTAGCCACCATTTCATTGATATGTCAGCTCTTTGCAGAGCAGGTGGCTGTCCTTGGGGGTGAGGCCTTGGGCCACACTGCAAGAGCAGCTGTCATTCACCTTTTTGGTTGCCTTCTGTAATACCCATTGAACTTCTAAACTCTGTCATGTTTCTGAGGGTTTGGGGTCCTAGGGATTGGTACCAAAGCTGAGAAGAGTAAGTAAAGCTTCTGAGGGTGGTATGGCTATCACTGTTCATTTATGGTCACTGTTTGCAACTTAGACATATGCAGATGCAAACTTCTGCCCCGCCTCTCTGAACCTCATCTCTATTCTAAACTACTACTGCTACTCCCTCCCCTCCTCCTCCTCCTTAGACTTTCCACATGCAGCTTTAGTTCTTGGTAGCCATGAAGGAGGCAACATATTAGAGCAGTGAGGGGAAATGAAGCCCTTTGGACTATGTGCTTCTCAGTAGCTTGTGCTGTGGGGTGAATGTGGGAGGGCGAGGAGGGTAATGATTTGTTAGGGTACAGTCTCCCTAAGAAGCTGAGACAAGGGGCAGTCAGCAGGAGCCTTGCTTGGGTTCCTACTTCACTGGGATGTAGATGTAATAAATGATAGGAAAAGCCTGTGTTAGGAACAGATTTTGAAAGGTCCAAACTGATAGTGTGGTTCCCTATATCCATTCCAACTTTGGCAGCTTTTGGCAAGGTTGATAGCCTTCTCTCTTTACAGTCACTGGTCCAGTCCAGGAAGGCAGGAATCACTTCTGCATTAGCCACAAGGACCTCCCTCAAAGATGAAGAACTGGTAAGTATTAGTTGACTTCATGTTGAACTGTATTTCTGTTCTGGGTTCTGGGTCTGTACTAGACTAGCCAAGCCAAGCCAAGCCAAGCTCAGACCAATGATATAATCACTAGCTGGCTTTGAAGGGAAGGACAATTTCTCCTGAGATTCTTGATTAGTTATAAAAATTAAAAAAACAAAAACAAAAACAAACCTTTGCTTTAGGATTTCCTTGCCTAGACTTAAAGTCAGCTATGATGGTGTATGGTTTAATATGTGTTTTTCAGAAATCTCATGTGTACAAGAAAACTTTGCAAGCCTTGATCTACCCTATCTCCTGCACTACTCCTCACAACTTTGAAGTGTGGACAGCCACTACACCCACCTACTGTTATGAATGTGAAGGCCTTCTGTGGGGTATTGCTCGGCAGGGCATGCGTTGCACTGAGTGTGGTGTGAAGTGCCATGAAAAGTGCCAGGATCTGCTCAATGCTGACTGCCTACAAAGTAAATGCTGCTGCCTGGGCCCACTCAGATGGGGGTGGGGGGGTAGGCTGAAGGTGATGGAGAAAAAGGATTGACAGGTCTGGGCAGACAGCATCCTCCATAGCAGCTCTTTTAGCAATGTGATTTCTCCTAGTACTATGGTCAAGAGGGTACTCTGAGATGGTTCTTCCAGGCCCATTCAATCTGAAGTCCTTGCATCAGGAACTCTTTAGGCAGCTTTGAGGCAGCATTATCTAGTGACTGCTTTAAATGTTCTCCTAAGAGTCCCTTAGAAACATTCAACTTGGTTTGCTTGGATTTTGGGGGTGCTGTTTGTGGTGAGGAGAGGATGAGCAGAGGAATATGGACCTGTGAGACATGTTCCTACTTCACTGCCATCACTTCCCAAATTACTTCTCTAAGCTCAGCTCAGTATAACCACCAAGGAGGAAGAAGAATGCCTATTATGAAAGGGTACTCATGGCATACTTCCCACAACCCAGTCCCAGGAGCCAGGAAAAGTAAATTCATCAGTGGGGTCTCTCAGACAGGAAAGACAGGAGTAGAAATTCTGAAAAGACCAAGGTCAAGAGAAAATGTACTCTTTTTAGGCTCCAGACTTTCTAAATCAATGACTAGAAATGTAATTTTGTTAGATGTGTATTCTAGAAAAGTGCTGGCACTGAGAGAAGGAAAAGCAGAGAATTTATGTAGAAAGAAATGTTCAAGGTGATGGTATTTCCTTTCTTATTCCATACTCACTGGTTATAAGCAAGATCAGGGTCTGCGTGGTTTGGGATGCTTCTCGTCTCACTTTCAAGGCCAACATGAGGTCATTTTCCTTTTTCATAATGAAGATGTCTGACAGTGATAAATAAGGTACAGAACCCTTTTGACAGTGTAAAGCTCCAGGCATATTCTGTAGTACTGGAACAGATAAATGTAATGGGGTTAGGCTGAGATAATTTCTGAGAGATTGGACATGGTGCTTCCTGGAGGTCTTTCAAAAAGCTTTTCATCCTCCAGAAGCATCAGGAAAAGTAATGTGAAATTGGACTGATGGCTAATTTTGTTAAGGTATCAGTAGTCTAAGGTATTCAGGGAAAAACAGTTTGTGTGTGTATATATCTGAGTATCTGATCTTTGTGGCTATTTACCATGGAAGTACTACTCCAGAGAGCATCAAAGTTTCTTAATCACAGCATTCCAGAGTCTAAGGACCTGGGTGAAGATTCTGGCTCTACTACTTATCATTTGTATGACATTGAGTAAATTATTTTATCTCTCTGAGCCTTGTTTCCTTAATTGTTAAAATTAAAAGGAAGGGGATGCAGCTAGGTGGCACAGTAGATAGAGCACCAGCCCTGAAGTCAGGAAGACCTGATTTCAAATCTGGTTTCACTTAACACTTCCTAGCTGTGTGACCCTGGGCAAGTCACTTAACCCCAATTGCCTCAGGAAAGGAAAAAAAAATTTAAAAGGAAAGGGTTGAACTAGATGACTTTGAAAGTCTGTTCTATGTCTAAACTTATAATCCTAAGAATCCTTTGTATTTTCCTCTGTTCTTTAAATAATTCATGCTTAGGAAAGGGTCGAGAATCTACAACTTTGCCCTGAGTTTTCCAAGAGTCTCTCAGTTTGTAGTTGGGACTGTTACTGCTCCAGAGCCCAAAGACAATATATCCAAAAAGGAAAGGGGGACTTCACAATGAGGATATATGTCACCATTTCAATTATAGTGTGTCTTACCTTAATAGCTAAGTCCAGTCTCCTCTCCCCACAGAAAGAGATGCCCATCAGGAGGCACCAGGATATGTCACAGCTTTTCTCCTCTCCCAGGCATTGGACACTGCCTATTTCTCTCATAGCTATTACCTAATGTTTCTGAGAATGTTGCAAACAATAAGCAGTATTGGATTTGGAGTCAAAGACTTGACTCATATCTCAGCTCTGCTTTCTACTAATGTGACTCTAGATAAATCACTTAACCTCTCTGGGGCCTCTCTGTCTTCTTAAATGAGGTATTACTTGAGTTCCCATTGCACCTCTAATCCTATGGTCCCGTAATCAATGCTTTATTTCCTCCATGACCCATGGCAGAATGGCATCTTTTTTTCAAGCTTCTTGCTTGCTTTCTTGTCTCTTCTGCAAGCATCAAGTCCTTTGTGAATTTCTAAGGTTTTTTATTGTAACACTTAAAACAGGTAGGTGGTAAAAATAGCAAGTGTGGAAATTACAGGAACTCTTCAATGTCTCACAACAAAATTTATTGCTAGTATTCTTTGGAATGTAAGTAAAGATAGGGCTGATCTTAACTCCTCTTTTAGCCTTGTCACTAGCCCACCTTCCTTATTCTTGTCTTGAGAACAAGCAAGTCTCACCCACCCCTCTACACATTTTTTATTTTTAAAGCCAAATCCTAAGCCCCTTTCCCATCAAGTAAGGAAGTCTCTGTCACAGTTTTTCTTTCCCATGCAGCCTTCTAGAAACAAAGAAATATGTAGATGCTTAGTAGTATGTTTCTTTAGATGCCTAAAGTACTCAAGTAAGAGGGAACTGAAGCTCTTTATGTCTTCATTTTTATATTTCACTTGAATAAATTCCTAAGAAATGCCCTATGGGTGAAGTTAAGTGCTGAGGATTTCACTTATGCTTCTAAATTTTAAACTATTTGCTTTTAGGGTTTTAGACTATGAAGTGTGATTTTTTTTTTTTTTTGAAGAATCAACTCTCCCACTGCTCTGGCACATAGAAAAGTAATAGGTGTCATGGAGAACCATTGAAAGGAACAATGAAGCAGGGTGGGAACAATGCTGGGTCTAAAAGTCATAAGACCTAGGATCCAGTCCCAACTCCTTTCCTTATTAGTTGTATGGTCTGCTTCTTAGTTTTACAGATCCTCATCTGTAAAATGGGAATAATAATTCATGTGCCACCTGCTTTGCTGGATTGTTATTGGAAATATATTTTGAAAACTTTAAGGCCATTGTTGTTTAAGGAATGAACATGCTCCTGAAGTTAATAGTCCAAAAATGGGGTGAATGAGAAAATCACAGGAAAGGATGGAAGATTCTTTGGGGAGTATATTGAAGGATAGATTGAGAGTGAATCCATTGTGGCAGGGTGAGGGCAAGATGACTTGTCCACAAAGACAGACATGAATGAAACTAAGTTTATATCTAGAGTAGTGATGTTGGCTTCCAGGCTGCTATTAAATGGAGCTGAACCTCAGGCCAGACTCCTTTGTAAAATTAGACCATTTGTCTGAGATAACCTTATACTACCTAGTTGACTACAAGACAATATCCCTGTTCTTCTGACCTCAGGGCAACTCTTCTCCACAGATAGGGCAATTGATATTTTTCTTTCCACTGACACCTTTCACTCAGCTTCAGTCTGAGGAAGCAAAACCTTAGAAGGGACCCTGGCTCTTTTTGCATTCTTCTTTGGAGGAACCTGGCCTCCGGGTTCCCAGTGAAACAGCCCTGGGGGGACAGCTGGCCTGCCGAGAAATTAGATGTAGATGAACTTCTGAGTTGCTGTAGGCTATTAGGATAAGAGATAACAGTATCTCATCTGGAAGAAAATGTAGGCTGAGCCTTTGGAGGAAGGCTGTTAGTTCCTCCTCTGGGAAACCTAATTCCAGTTTCATATTGTGGAAGAACTGTGGGTCCATTTTAGTTCTCAGAGCATCTTCGAGAAGCCTTGGCAGCCTCTCTTTGACCAGAGAATGTCTGAAATGAAAATACACGTGAGATACCACAGCAGGGACTATTTCTATGGAAGGTGACCCCCAGCTGTGTCCCATACTGGGTCCTTACAGCTAAAGGAGGCCCTTCAAATGATAGTCTAAACCATGAATGAGGTTAGGCTGAGGATGTAGAAGAGCAGAGACTCCAAACATGGGTACTCTGGTGTTTGCTGAAGGAGGATGTTCAGACAGAGGCTATAGACTAGTCTGGCAGCAGATCTTGTTGAGCTCCTGAAAATCAGAGTGATGACAGGAAGTAGCTTTGATTTCTAGAAAGCTCACTCTGGAATTGCCAGAATCCTAATCACAAGGAGAGGGGAGTTTGACTCATAAAGAACTAATCTTATAGTGCCAAGTTCTAGAAAATTCTGAGAAGGCTGTGTGCATGCATAGTAGCCATCTTGTCACCATGCCTTCATTTACCTGGCTCTAAGTCAGATACCATATTGGTCACTTACAGAGCTGGCAATTATAAGGAAGAAGAAAAAACAAAATTAGAGGACTTGTTTTAAAGGACCATAAAGGATAGGCCAAAATGAGCCACTATTTTTTAAGGCAGGTAGGATGTCTAAATCAACCAATAAGTATTTATAGAGCAATTGGTTCATGTCAGCCCTACTAGATACTGTAGGGGATATATAAGAAATATGAGAAATAAACATCTTTTTAAGAGGCTTATAGTCTATTGGGGAGGCAAGGCCTATATGAAGCTACAAACAGACTAAATCTTGGAAATTTACTTTCCAGATTTTGTTGAAGATATGAGGCACTATGAATATAGAATGTTTCATATAGTATCACCCATTATTGATGTGTCATGTGGTTTTACTTAATTTTCTTTATTACAAAGAAAAGCTTGTTGAATTTGGGTGGGAGGTTATACTATCCTCAAAGCTAGCTCTTCTTGGTGGTTTGGTCATTAGAACAGGGACTGGGAATGTGTAAGTTTGTACTCTGTGCCAGCTAGAAGCTGAGCCGTGTTTTGAGCTGTAGTATAAGGAGGGATATGGTATGAGGGAGATAAAAGAAGACAAATATATGAATCTCACCTTTATAAAGATCATAGTTTAGTTGGAAACAAAAAGCTCACACACATGAAACAATTTCATCACTTTCCTTTACCTCCCCTTTCCTAGTTCAGAAGGGCTACTTAGAATGACTATTTACATTAATCTTTATTAAGACTTCAAGAACAAGTTGACTATTATTCACTGTTGTGATACCTCAAGCCCACCCCAGATCTTTATTCCTAGGCTCTGCCCACCAAACAATTGGATTCCTTCTCTTTAACTCATCTGTATCTGAATCACTGATTGGAGACTCATTAGCCACTGGAGCTAAGGAGTGTCTGTTTCTTCTGTCACTTTCTATATTGAGTGAAGTTAGTAGAATGAGGCTGCTGTTCTCTGATTTCCTTGTCTGAGCAGTCTGGGGCATATCTACAAAGCTGTAGAGGGATTAACCTTTTACGTTGAGATAAATTCTCCTTTGTGTCATAAACCCACCTTGGAGTATCCTTATGGTCTCAATTGAAGAAGAAGAATTTTTTTCAGATCTAGATTCCCACTCTTATTCCTCAACTAATCCCAGGCCCATTATTCATCCCTTGTGCCAGAAGCTTGTCCTTGCCTGGGCTTAATTGTGATACCTGTTTCTGGCTCCCACTCAGGGGCAGCAGAAAAAAGCTGCAAGCATGGTGCTGAGGACCGGACTCAGAATATCATCATGGCTATGAAGGATCGCATGAAAATACGTGAGCGGAATAAGCCAGAAATTTTTGATGTTATTCGAGATGTCTTTACTGTGAGCAAAGTCGCCCATGCCCAGCAGATGAAGACAGTGAAACAGAGCGTGCTAGATGGTACCTCCAAGTGGTCAGCCAAGATTACCATCACCGGTGAGGGTGGAGGCAGTCAGGGCCTAGAAGAAAGCATCAGGAAGGTCTTGAGGGGAGGGAAGGGATGGAGCTAGGGTGGGTAAGATGCACAATGCAGACAAAAATTGGGAAGGAAAGGGTACACCGGAGTGGGAGGGTTGGCAGATGAGAGGTGATTATGGAGACTGGGGAGAAAGTAGGTTCAGGGAGTGATGGCCAGAAAAATATCAATTTCACAGATTGTGTGCTGTGTGTTTAACCCAGCTCTAGGCTAGGGGACATGGCTGGCAAAGTTATTGCTCTCAAGGAGATCACCTCTTCCTGAGGGAAACTCCTATAGGTAAAAAATTAAATAACACTGCCAAAATTAAATTACAGTGCAAAGATGTCATGAGACAGAATGTGATTAATTATTAAGTAAATGGAATAGAGATGGAGTCTGTTGAGTTCAGAAAATAAGATGATATGTGGGCTTTATTAGTCAAGAAAAACCCTACAGAAGAAGAGGAATGTGACCTGAGCTGGGTCTTGAATTGGTCTCATGTTTGCTGGAGGGGGGACTATAGTGAATGGTTGGCTTATAGGGAGGGAACAATTTCTCATCCTCCTAGAAAAGTAAGAAAAATACATAGAATTGTCATCCCTTTATTGAAGGGCCATATCTTAGGAAAGGAGATAAGTAGACAAGAAGACATGGTATTGAGTGAGAATGTTTCTAGTTCCTGTCTTGGACTGCCCAGTTTAACTGAACTTCTCAGCAGATGCTGCTCCTCGTGTCAGAACTCCTGATGGTAGGAGGGGATCATGATTATAGCTTCATTTTTATTCCATGGTTGCTTTGTAGTGGTGTGTGCTCAGGGTCTGCAGGCCAAGGATAAGACTGGCTCTAGTGACCCCTATGTTACCGTGCAAGTTGGAAAAACGAAGAAACGAACAAAGACCATCTTTGGCAACCTGAATCCTGTTTGGGAGGAGAAGTTCCATTTGTAAGTGGCTAAGGCAGAAGGCTTAGGTTGGCTGGTGGGACTGAGAACTTTGGTGCACAGGGCTCCCGAGAATGGGGAAAGCCCTATTTTGCTATAAGGTCAAGAGCTCTTGCTGTTCCCTAGAACTTGAACAGGGTTGAGGAAAAAAAAGAAAATGTGTGGAAATTAAGTTGATTGTTTCAGATTTAATTCATACTTAATTTCATACTGTGGCTGCTACTGATACATTCTTTCTTAGGTCCTTCCTCTAGCTGTATTACCTCCAGCTTCTAATAACTATTGTATCTTCACTTTGGTAAAGCCAAGAAAGCTTTTATTGTATTGCCTGGTGACAGGCATGGGGCTGCAGCAATAGTAATCCAGATAGGAATGATCATTTGTTGGGTATGCTATTGAGGGGGTTCCTGTTCAGATGTTGTTCAGATTAAATGGCCTCTGACTGTCCCTTTCAACTCTGATAGTGATTTTGGGAATATTTCATGGAAAGGAAACTGAAAGATCTCTCCTTCTGAATCAGATTACTTTTGGTTTGTATATAGAAGCACAGGTGGAGGTTAATATCTCTTCAGATCCCTGCCCAAGCCACAGAAAACACACTTGTCCTCTGCATTCCCTCTAGTCAGGAAATATGTCCTCTTAAAGTAGAATTAGATTGTTCTACTCTACTGGAAAGATTGATTTTTCTTACAGGAGCAAAGACAGACAGATTGATATATAAATATGATGTATTCATCAGGAAAGATAGATTGCTCTCTGACTCTTCCTCTTGTGTGCTTCATCCAGAATGTTCTGTGTAACTTGGTGGTTGGGTGGCAGAATAGAAAAGTTGATGGCTGTATTTCAGAAGCCCAGAGGCACCTGAATGTTAGGTAATTCTCCTTCGTGGCCTTCTTACTATACTTCTAGTGAGTGCCATAACTCCTCAGATCGAATCAAAGTACGAGTGTGGGATGAGGATGATGACATCAAGTCAAGAGTGAAGCAGCGGCTGAAGCGGGAATCAGATGACTTTCTTGGCCAGACCATCATTGAAGTGCGGACCTTGAGTGGCGAGATGGATGTCTGGTACAACCTGGGTGAGGAGCTAGGGACAGAGAACCTGGGTATTCCCTTGGGAAATTGTTTGGTTATAAACCTAAAGGACCTGGACACAAAGGGAGGGACTTAACAGAAAGCTAAATGGGACCCTTCTACCATCATTGAAGCAGATGTTGGTGCACTTGGCAGGGAAATTGCTCTCATCACATACCACTTTTGCTGTGAACACTGACTCTAGTTTATCCATCACTACCATCTAAGCCAGCTAAATTGGGCCTTATGTTTCCAGGACTGTGCCTATTCTCTTCCTGACGTATCCTGGCCTGGGACCATTATCTTTCCAGTGACCAGAGATCTATGTTCATCACTGTTATCCTCAGTCTCCTAAGCAATTCATTGCTTAGGAGCTGAGGAAGGAAGGGAAATTTGGGAATATCATTTCATTGGCACAGAGCTTTGTCTTCTTAAAAAGACTCTAGAGTTCTGGAATGATGGGTGTAAAGAACTTTCTTCTATGTGTAAGCCACCTCTGACTAAGAGAGACTGAGTTCTTGTGGGTACCTAGCAACTCTTCTTATCATCCATTGCCACCTCATTCTCCCTGTTACCATTTCATACTCTTTCCCCATGTTGTGTTTTTGGTGCCAAGACTGAGAATCCTAAAGTCAGTAGAATGCTAGTGACTATCTTCCCACATGCCCTGTGCATCCACACTCAGCTTCATTGAATCATGATGATCATAATCTAAGTGGGGAAAGACTTGGGCCTCTGATTAGGTCTATCCTAAATTGTAGATGCTCTCATGCACTCTTTGACATCTAAATTAGAAATTTCCAGTCCTCTCTACATCAGGCCAGCCAACTATACTTATTAGGGCACATGTCTTTGAAAGGATAATTGCCCCCTTTAGATTGTAACCCTGGCCCTCCTTCAAGAAGGCCCCTTCTACCCCTATACCGGGATTGGACATGTCTTGCTTGGTTTGGGTATAAATTTCCTGTCTTTTTTCATTTCTAGAAAAGAGGACAGATAAGTCTGCTGTCTCAGGGGCGATTCGGCTGCATATCAGTGTGGAAATAAAGGGGGAAGAGAAGGTAGCACCATATCATGTGCAGTATACCTGTCTGCATGAGGTAAGTCAGCTCTAAGCAGGAGCACTTTTCTTGTCCACCCACACTTCCCTAGGAAGTAATCCCCACAGGTGAATAGCTTGATTTTGGAAAAATAAGGACTAGATAGCTAGAGACATGAATGATGTTCTTTGTTGTATTGGTGGCTTATTATATAGCCTTGGACACACTAACTAACCTTATATTAAATCTTGCCTTCTGAGCCTTCTGTGGTAAAATTGGTTAGAATGAGAAAATTTTTATGAAGTTTCTAATCCTTTAATTCTCACATCCCTGACCATATATGTCTTTCATACTCCCAACTGACAACAGAGTTTTCTTCTTGGTCTTTTTTTTTTTTTTTTGGAAGTCTTCCAAATTCATGTTTGTCAAATCACTTTTACCTGTCTGCATTGACTCATAAGAAAAGCAGTCTAACCATGTCCAGATGTTTTCATTTCTGGTCCCAAGGATACTGTAGCTCCATTGCCTTAGTACAACATCAGGGCTTTCCTTACTTCCATCTTCTTCCACATCACTTGGCCACCAGAGCTCCTGGCTTCAACAAAGCCATGTTCTCATCTGTTAAAGGCCTTGAACTAGACCTAGAGCCAGATCTGCAAGAGACTGACTCCACTTACAAGGACAACACTGTTGCTTGGATAGTGTTAGAATGTGCTAGGTTCTTTGTAGGACAATTTCTCCCTCATTCGCTTCATCCCTCCTCCAAGTGCTGAACCTCTGAAGTTGTTTGGATTTTGTGTGGTTGTCTGGAATTAAGGAAAGAGGGCAGCAAACTTTATAATGGTGTTAAATGTAGTACACCACACTATGGTGTAGAGATTACCCGAGAGAATTATTTGCATAGAAATATTTATTGAATCCATGGCAGGTGACAAAACCACTGAGAGAGCATAGTTGTGTGCTTAGATCTGTAATTTAGAACTATCAGTTTAGCAGCTAGGTGGATTGGAAAAAAGATTGGAAGCAGCAATATTATTCAAGATGCTATTGCAATAGTATAGGTAAAGAGATAGTAGAAATATAAACTAGAAGTTTTCTAAGTAGATAGAATGTGAGATATTGTGTGAAAAGAGAATCAATAAGACTTCACAAATGACATGAAATGGAAAGAGAAGGGAAGAATCAAGGATGACTCTGTGGGAAAACCTGGGCAGCTTGAAGGAGGGCGGTACCTTTGACAGAATTAGGGAGATTTGGAGTATGGAAGTTTTGAAGGGGAAGGAGGAGTTCTATTTGGGAGAAGTTCAGTTTGAGATGTGTACAGAGCATATAAATGCTGATATCTAGCAGGTAGTTGATAATTCATGATTGGCATTCAAAAGAGAGAAGAGGGCTAGATATGATGATGAAGTCATCTGTAGAGAGAACATAATTGAACCCATGGGAGTGGTGAAATAACCAAGAGAAAGATTATATATAGAGAAGACCCTGTTTGTCCAAAACAAAAGCCTGTAGAGTGCCCATATTTTGTAGATAGGAGGAGGATAATGATCCAACAAAGAAAATCAAGAAGAATCAGTCATACAAGTAAGAGAAGAACCAAAAGTAGTATGGTGTTGAGGAAGAAAGACTGGTCGACAGTGTCACAAGTAATAGGGAGATAAAGAATATGGGATTTTTAACTTCCTTTTGTCTCTTGCAGAATCTGTTCCACCATCTCACAGACATCCAGGGCAGTGGAGGAGTCCGAATCCCTGAGGCCAAAGGGGATGATGCATGGAAGGTTTATTTTGATGAGACAGCCCAAGAAATTGTGGATGAATTTGCCATGCGCTATGGCATTGAGTCAATATACCAGGCC
Source organism: Myrmecobius fasciatus (assembly GCA_023553655.1). Lineage (NCBI taxonomy): Eukaryota > Metazoa > Chordata > Mammalia > Dasyuromorphia > Myrmecobiidae > Myrmecobius > Myrmecobius fasciatus. The sequence continues at coordinate 5,445 of JAJPUD010003673.1, read as the reverse complement.
ATGACGTGAGGTTCAGTAGGAATTCTAGGGGAAGGGGTGCTGATCACTAAATGCTATTAAAATCATACTGAGAAAATAGATTGGCCTTTAATAAGTGGGAACAAATCAAAGCTGAAACCATCCAGCACTACCAGCTTCTGGCAGTCTTCTTCTCACAGTCATACTTCCCATTTCATTTAGAGGGAAGGAAAAGGGGGCATATCTGTGACTATTTCCAGGACCTGAATATGGTACAAACATGTCACTGTTCTCCTGGGAGAGGAGAGATAGAGAATGTGTTTTATTTACTGAGCCTGAGGAGTAGATGTGGTACATGTCACTGTGTCCCCGTGATTCAAGGAGGGTAAAAAGTAGGTATATGTATACCAGAAGAGAAAAGGGAAGGATGTGTATATATATTACAGTTCTAGAATCTAGGAAAGGATGTGTGTGTGTGTGTGTGTGTGTGTGTGTGTGTGTGTGCATGTGTGCGCACGTGCGCGCGCATGCACATGTATGTACACACCCTACCTTCTTGCCCCTAAATAAATGGTTAGGGAATTGAGCTGTAGAAAAGGAGAAAGCATCTACTGATTGAGAGGATTACTTCTTGTGATAGAAATAGGAGTAAGGCTTGTCAAGCAGCTAATTCTGTTTTGCTGAGAGGAGCCAACAGGCAGGATTTGGGCAATATCATGGGAAGCCATTGACCTATGTGAGGGAGGTAAGGTAACCTTGACTTGATTGTTAGAATATTCTGTAATTTGATGTAGGAACCATGATGCTGATATAACTAGAAGGGCTGTTTTTTTCTCAGGCACTTTGCATGTCTGTCCTCCAAATACATGTGTCCTGGTGTACCAGCGGTGATGAGTACTCTGCTTGCCAACATTAATGCCTACTATGCCCATACCACAGCCTCCACCAATGTCTCTGCCTGTGACCGTTTTGCAGCCTCTAACTTTGGGGTGAGTGTATGCATACACAAACACAGATGTAATGTTTTTCACCATTTATTGTTTGTCCTTGCAAAGACAATTCCAGAGAAGTTAATTTATTTTCTCTTAAAGTGCTATAGCTGGAATTCAGGTCACTTTCACCTTTTGAGTGGCAATGTCTGCTTATAACTCTAAAAATCATGTAATTAGGGCCCATCTTAGATACAAGGTTATCACAAGAAGTGTGTATGTGTGTATATTACATATATATACATATACATATATATATATTCATATATATATATATCACAGTAACCTTTGTAGTTCTGTCTAGCTAAGTCAAGCCAACACACATTTGCTAAATATCTTTTCCTGTTTGTTAGCCACTTTGCTAAGCACTGAGGATATGAGCTAAGGCAAAATCCAAGCCTTGCTTTCAAAGAACTCCCAGTATAATGATAGAGGCCACATGAAAACAAATATGTATGACAAGATATAGGAAGGATGATCTGGTGATCATCACAGAGTGAACGCACTAGTATTAAGGGGGAAAAAGAAAAGACTCTTGCAGGAGGTTGTTGAAGGGAGCCAAGGAAACTAAAAGGAATGAGTGAGGAAGGACAGAATTCCAAGTATGGAGGACAGTGAGTGAAAATGCCTCGGTTTGGAAGCTGGAGTATTTGGGGCAAGGAACAGCAGAAGCCAGGATCAGAAACCTTCTGTTCTCTTAGTAGATCTCAGAGGCCAGCTGATTAGACTTCAGCATAGAGTTTGGAGCCTCCTTTCTCATTAATTGAGGAAGTGAAATGAGTTATCCCTGAAAGCGCAGGGATGCCATGGTTGTTGGCCTGGTTGCATCACTCTTCTGTTCCCAAACCTGCATCATGTACAAGAAGCCATATTCACTCCCTGTATCTCGATTTTCCCAGGATGAATCACCACAGATAAGCTGCTTTAGTGCCTAAAAGAAAACCAAGGGATCTTGAAGGGCCTGTTCCTAAACTTGCTTCATCATTCCCTTCTCAGATGGCTGGACCAGAAAAGGGCATTGAACTCCTTCCCCTTTTCTTCCCTTGTACGTTCCACTGTGCTTCTGGGGGCTCAAGACTAACTAGTCACTATTGCCATTGTCTGTATTCTTTCCACAGAAAGAGAGATTTGTGAAACTGCTGGACCAACTGCATAACTCCCTGCGAATCGACCTCTCCACATATCGGGTGAGCTGAAAATCCCAGCCTGGCCAGCAGGGTAGTACCTAGGAAAGGGGAGAGTGAATAGGACTAATGGGCCTGAAGAGTGATAGACCATTCCTGGAGGTGGCTCTGCAGGTAGCTGCTGAGTGGTACAAGTAGATATAGTGCTAGTTTTGGAGACTCCAAACCTGAGTTCAAATCCTATTCATATACTTACTGTCTGAGGTATCATGAGTAAGTCCCTTGTCCTTTCCAAGCCTTAATTTTTCTTATCTGCGGAATGAGGATAACAATAACACCTACCTCACAGGGTTGTTATGAAGATTAAAAAAGATAGCCTACGTAAAGCATTTTGCAGCCTTTAGAAGTCTGTAAATATGCTGACTGTTCACCCTTCCTACACGTTCACCCTACCTGGCCAGTGCCACTGATAGCCATGGGCACAACACTGTGTATAAGTCAAATGGAGATATAGCTGAGCCATGCTATAGTTCTGTTGCCCCAAGGCTCTTGCCCTGACGCTGACATTGCTTTCTCTATACTTTGGTTAAGTGTATGATCAGATCATCCCTAAGGCTTGGCTATCACATTCTAAGACCTTAATTTTAAGTGTTCCACCCTTTCCTTTTTCCTCTCTATATCCCTTTCTAAGTAAAGCCTAAGCCAGAAAGTCCATTTGTTTTTTAAATTATTGTTTTTTTTCAGTTGGCATTTGGCTTTTTTCTCCTTCCCATCCACTGAAAAATAAGATGAAAATAAATACAGAATCCCTATATTTAGAGAAAGAAGGGGAAACTTGGCTCAGGCTGGAGCTTTGCATGCATGATGTTTGTCCCCACAGTGAATTAGGGCTGGAATACAAAGGAGAATGATGAACTCTAGCAGTTTCCCCATATCCCCTTGATCTGAACACTATGAACTTCACTATTTGCTTTAAAACATAGTGAATTCCCACACACATTTAAATGTAAGTGCAAAAGCCCCTTATAAAATCAAAGGGAATTGAGATTTGAAAGATTGGCACACCTATTCCCTTTCCATTTGTATGGATAATTGATATTAATAATATATAATATCTTTTTCTGTGTAGGTTGGCCTTTTATAGTTAAAACATTTTTTTTCCAAAAATGGAAGTTAATTTTCTTGTGAGATCAAACTTCAAAATGAACATTGTCTTCTAACCTTATTATCAGCAGCTAGGATCAGCTTTCTGACCTCCTCTTAAAATATTGTTATGCCAGAAGAGAGAGAGAGAGAGAGAGAGAGAGTGTGTGTGTGTGTGTGTGTGTGTGTGTGTAAATAAAATACACTTATATTGCTCTAAGTGTTTGTGCCACAGCCCTTTTCCCCGAGCAAAGTGTTGGATTCAGGAACCCCTTATGTAGGGAGGGGACAGGTAGAGAGAAGCATCCCGTGAGATTGGATCTAAGGAGGGTTCAGTCAGCTAGGCTGATAGGAGTTATTGGGTTGATGGTTTTTATTTGCTGAAATTCTTTTTCATTTTTGTCTATATTTGGTTGTAGAACAATTTCCCTGCTGGGAGCCCTGAAAGGCTGCAGGACCTGAAATCCACTGTGGATCTTCTCACCAGCATTACCTTCTTCAGAATGAAGGTGAGTGTTTAAGGATAGGTTGGGAAATTGGTCAAGGAAGGGAAGGACTCTTGGTCAGGTTTGAGCCTCTAAGTCTCTGTCCTGAACTGAATGGACATGCCTGGCATTCAGAGAGCCCCAGATTGAGGAAAAGTAATTTTCCCTCCCCACACCTTGTGTTGTGTGACAACACTGCACTCTATGGGCTAAAAGAGATGAGAGCTTGTGTTGAATAAGCCTTCACAGATTGGTTTGATAGCTCCATCCAAGGGCATAATCTAGCATGTGAGGGAAAAGGATGGCTAGACAAGGGAATAAAAGAAAGAAAGCCTTTTTTTCAGCCTGACCCAGGAAGGAAAGAAAAGAGCACTCTCAGTTTAGCTAGATTGGGTATGATTTAGAATCTACCTCTAGGGTCATGATCTTCTGGATTCATTTTAGGTACAAGAACTGCAGAGTCCACCACGTGCCAGCCAGGTAGTGAAGGACTGTGTGAAAGCCTGTCTTAATTCCACCTATGAATACATCTTTAACAACTGTCACGACCTGTACAGCCACCAGTACCAGACTGAAGTGAGATGTCTTATGTACTACCTCCTTCTCTTCCCCTTTTAATAACTACTCCCTGTCCTTATTGGTGATTGATCTGTCTTTTTCTTGGTGCTGTGACCATTTGTAATGACAGGCTAAGCATTTGGGCTAATAGTTTTGCAATTTCAATCTCTCCACTCTTTTCCAAACTCCCAGATAGATACTATATAAAATCTATGGCTTATTTACAGTTAGGTTGAGACTACCTTGAACAATTACTGCCACTTGAGCTAATACATTTTCTTTTCTTTTCTTTTCTTTTTTTTTCTTTTTTTTTTTTTTTGCTGAGGCAATTGGGGTGAAGTGACTTGCCCAGGGTCACACAGCTGTTACGTGTCTGAGACCATATTTGAACTCAGGTCCTCCTGACTTCAGGGCTGGTGCTCTATCCACTTCGCCACCTAGCTGCCCCCGAGCTAATACATTTTCAAAAGAGATTTGTCATTTGGAAGTCTTATAGGAATTCATCCAGATTCTCTATTTTTTCTTTTCATTCCTGAGATGAATATGCCCTTTGAATTGTGATCATTAAGCAATCTAATGTTACTGATTTTTAATATTATTGAAGAATCCTTCATTGACCCTAGGCTTTATCAGAGATTTCTTTGAAGATTTGATTAATTTTCTGTTTATACCTGAGTCAACATGCTTTGTGGGCTCCCCACTCTCTTTCCTTGAGCATTTTCTTTTGGAGAGATGCCTTTGCTTCTTGTTTTTTGCTTTACCTGTCAGCCGGGAAGGTATTTATTTATTTGAGAGCCTAATTTCTGAGCTCTGGACTATAGTGAACCTCTGTTCCCAAAGTATCACTTATATTTGGCCTTTTACACACTTGGATAGCAGTGCCTTTTTTCCTTTTCTTACTTAAATTTCATAATGTCTCCTAAAATAGAGTTAAGTCCATAATAGCTTTCTCGACTGTTCCTCTTCTGCTAGATGAGTGACGATAATTGGGGAAGAATCATTTGGACTTAAATGTGGTTCCCTTGAAAATTCTTCTCATATAGGACTAGGTCCAGAACTCCAGGACCAAAGCCTATACTTTGCTTCTCTTATTGGGATAAAAAATGTTTCCAGGAAACATTTCCACTGTTTCTAGGAAATATTCAATTCTCTTCTCCCTGAACATTTTCTACATTTCTTGGTGGTTTT
>JAJPUD010003672.1:206063-231904 GCA_023553655.1 Myrmecobius fasciatus | reverse complement strand
AGAGAGAGAGAGAGAGAGAGAGAGAGAGAGAGAGAGAGAGAGAGAGATTAAGTCCCAGAGCCACACAGCTAGGAAGTATCTGAAGCAGAATTCAAATTCAGGTCTTTCTAACTGTAAATTCAGCATTCAATCTGCTACACACAAAGCCACCTGAATTTACTAGGAAAGTGGATGTAGCTAAGACAGAAATACTGAGCTCAAACATGCCTAAGACGGCTGAATACCTTACGTTGTTATTATAAGACCATGTCTATTTAGGCGAATCATTTTCCTCATCCCACCTTAATTTTTCCCAAGGATTCCATGACACTTGGGATTTCTTTACAAGGGAACAAGGATTTTCATTCTGCAACAAGAGACAGAGATAGAAAGAAGAGAGACAGAGAGAACCTAGGATATAAATCTGCCTGGAAGAAAAAACATAGCAACTTAAATTCATGCAAAGTGAAAAAAAAGAATTAATAAAAGAGTGGATTCTCTACCTAAAATATGGGAAGATCAGGGTTGATAAGGAAAACAGTTTGCTATCTAGCAAGCATTTATTACTATGTGTCAGGCACTGTGCTAGACACTGGGGATATAAAGGAAAATTGAAATGGGCTTTGCCCTCAAGGAGTTTACATGAAGAACATGGCTCTCACCCAAATTCACACTTATGCCTTGGGTCTAATCTTGGTAAAGTGTAAATCAGAAGGAAGATTAATCAATCAATCAGCAGTACTGATCAATATTATATTGATATTAATATCAAAGATTAGATAAGAGCAAAAGTGTCAAAAGATAGACATATGTTTTTCCCTGTGACTGAGTTGCCCAAAGGAGGATAACTTTAAAAAATGTTCCTCAGTTATTAAGTTATTATTAAGTTATACATCATTACAGTTAATTCTAAATTATTTGCATGCTTGTTTTCTGCATTACAGTTTACTTATGGAAAATAGGGCCCATATTGCCCAATTCCAGCCCCTCCCAGTTCCCAATAATATCTAGACTTGAATCAAGAGAGACCCGGATTTGGCTCTTGTCATCAATAAGTTGATTCAAGATAATTCCAATAGATTTGGGATAGAAAGCCATCTGCAGCAGAGAGAGAACCAAGGAGAGGAAAGCTAGATGAAAGCATAGTTTTTTTTTTTATCTTTTTGTTATTATTTTTTGTTTGCCTGTTTTTTCCCTTCATATTTTTTCCCTTTTGTTCTGATTTTTCTCACATAGCATGGCAAATGTGGAAATATGTTTAAAGGAATTGTACATGTCTAACCTGTATTGGATAACTTGCTGTTTAGGGAAGAAGGGAGGGAGAAAAAATTGGAGGTAAGAAGGGAAGGAGAAGGAAGGGAGAAAAAATTGGAGGTTTTGCAAGGATGAATGTTAAAAAAAAACTTTCTTTGCATATAGTTTGAAAATAAAAAGCTATTATGAGAGAGAGAGTAAAACGAGAGAGACAAGAGAGAGAGAAGAGAGAACTGGATTTAAATCACAACTTAGATACTTACTAGTTGTTATTTAGACCATGTAACTTATTTGAATCTTAGTGTCTTTATCTATAAAGTGGGTATAATATTTATAATACCTACATAACAGGGGAATTGTGAGGAAAGTGCTTTATAAACCTTAAGGTGGTATGAAATTGTTAATTATTATTATGCATCATGTCTCTTTCTTAAGAAGCTGTCATACCAGTTCCACTCCTTATTTAGCTATACCAGTGGTGACCTCCTCATTCTCTGCCAATTAGAAGTCATATTCCCCTCTGTATACACAGCTGTATGCAAAATGTCCTAGGCTTGGTTGGAAGCCCAGTTCCATTCATTATTATTCCCTAGTTAAGTCCTCGTTCAGGACAGTGTTCCAATTGCACAGTCAATCCTTGGATGTTAGAGCTAGAATAGGTCTCTATGGTCATATTATCGAAACCATTCCATTTCATGGGAAATGAAACCCAGAGAGATCAGATGACTTGTTTAAGGTCATAGAACTAGCTACTGATAGACCTGGGACCCAGATCCCTAATTAATCATTTTGGTGTGTAAAGCAATTCAGCTGAGAGGTAGATTGGGGTATAGCCTGGAGGCTGACCTGCTGAAGAAAAGCTTACCTCATTGAAGAAATAGGCGATCTTTAACTAATTATTCTTACTAATTAGGTTCTAAGTTCACTTATTTCTTCATTACTGAAAAAAATGCCTGAATTGTCAACACTTACTAAATTTCAGCACCCCAGGGCAAAGCTCTAGTAGCCCTGCCCTAGTTACAGTTCTGTTGGAACTAGAACCCAGCTATCTTGACTCCCCGCCCAGGATATTTTCTAACACCAGCCTGCCTGGACAATCCTAAGAAGGGTTTAGCGGAGTTAGCCATTCTTTGACCTTTCCACTCAGTCTCATGCAAGAAGAAGCAGAATATATAATTTTGGGGTGATCTATCTAAATTCTTTTAAAATTATCCATAGCTCTATTCTTTCTTCATTAGCCAAGCTGGGTCCTCAATAAGCAGTTGCTGAATAAATGAATGAATGAATGAATGAATGACCAAGAATGGGTGATAGGATGAAGAGTAAGCTGGATGCTTTAATGTCAGGAAGGGACATTTATTCTTTCAGGCCACTAGAGTGTCGTTTAGCTCAGGATTTGTGCTGCAGCAATGCCCTCTAAGACTGAAAGCCATTCACACTAATAACTAACTTACTACCAGGAGTGACTTGGGCACTGGGGAGAATAGAGCCCATTATGTTCTTCTCAGAGAAAACCATTCATCCGGCTGTCAGTAGCAGTACAGAGGGAATAAGGCCCACCTATACTTTGCAGGGAGGTGGAGGGAGCCATATGATGCTGCTGCATAAAGTAGCCTGAGCTGCTCCAAACCCACAGACTGCCCAGGTGCCAAGGAGGCTCATTATCATTAACAATGTGCCCAGGGAGGTGGCAATTAGCTGGCAAACCCTGGGTAGGGGCATTAGCACAAGCATTCATGCTGGCTGCTCCTCAGGCTGACTCTTGCAGAGGTCCAGAAAAGTCTCCAAAAGGCAGTTGCCATGGAGAAATGCCTCCCACTGCATTGAGTCAGCATCCAACTCCCAGGATAGCCAGAATGACCACAGAGGGGCAGGGTCCAAGGGGGCTTAGAACTGGCTCTCGCACCAAAAGGGAGAGCCACATGTTAGCCCGTGACAAAAGTGGACTTCCTCAGACTTTTGGCAAGAGATGTTGAAATAGCGGGGAGAATTAAAAAGAGAAAGAGAGAGAGGCAGAAAGAAGGAAGGCAGCTGAGGCTCAATTCCACCATTCCTTAATCTTGGACTCAAAGTCATTAGTCTTTAGAGCTGGGAAAGGCCTTTGTGGTCATTGGATGAAATCTACTCATCTTTGACCAGTGGAATAGCAGGCTCAGAGAGTTTTAGTTTGAGCCCAATGTCACCCAGTGAGCTGGGAAATGGGAACCGAACCCATAATTTCTGACTCTTATCCCTCTGCTCAACATAAATGTATCCTTGTGCCTTTCCTGTCCTACCACACGCAAGTTATTGTGCCAGGTTATCCAGAGAATATAAAGATGAGTAAAACTCTGTCCCCGGGTAGTATTCTTGCTACAGATCCCTCCTGGGTGAACACCTGTGAGTGTCTGCTCCTGATGAAGACGGGGTGTGGATTTTTGGTTGCCAGACCCAACCCCCAACATAGATCTACTATATCATATGCATATACCAGATATATATATATGGTATGCATATACATATATATATGGTATAAACATATATATGAATGAGGAAGCATTGTGTGACTGGTCAAAAATAGTGAAACAAAACTGTGAACTTATATTATATATACATATAAATATATATGGCACAAACCATACACACACACACACATATATATATATATATGTATATATATATATATATATATATACATATATATATATATATATGTGAGGAAGCATGGAAAGTGCTCCAACCGGTCAAAAATAGTGAAACAAAACTGTGAACTTATATATACATACAAATATATATGGTACAAACCATATATATATATATATGTATATATATACACATACATATATCTATATACATACATACATACATACATATATAAATGAGGAAGCATGAAAAGTGCTCCAACCAGTCAATAATAGTGTAACCAAACTGTGAACTTTGCCCTTTAGGAAGTTTTTGAAATAGGGCTACTTACTTCTTTATCAGGCACTCAGTAAACAAGAACAAATATGAACACTTAATATGCAAAGAACGGAAAGAATGCTAAATGTGAACTTGTTGCCTATATGTGTCCACACACACACACACACACACACACACACAAAATTAGAACATGATACTAACAAAACATCCCTGCTTTGCTTTTCTCTATGCTCCTTAATATATCATTAATATTCTTTTCTTTCTCTTCTTTTTTGGCATCACAGTCTTGACCCACCAATCCCCTGTGCCCAATAGAAGCCTTCCATATTTCCAAAGAGTCTCAAGCAAAGCAATTTCACACATTAGCATTGCCTAAAAATGTAGGCTTCCTTCTTCTCTTCTAGTCTATCTTTTTATCAAGAGCTGGATAGCATCCTTCATCATCAATAAGCATTTGGAAGTCATGATTCACTATAACTCTAATAAATTGTCTTTCTAAGATTTTTTCCCCCTTTCCTTTACATTACTTTGGTCATTGTATAACTCTTTCTACTGTTTCTACTTAATTCATTCTGTATCAGTTTATAGAAGTCTTCCAAAGTTTCTCTGAATCCATAATCTTCATCATTTTTATTATGTAATAATAATTGCATTGTTATATGCATATACTATTACATTCATGCATCCTCATTGATTCTCTCTGTTTGGGTAGTTGCTTTTGCTTGTAATTATAACCTAACCAATTCATTCCACCCTCTTTCTTTAACTCCATTTTCCCCACACACACCTATGCAACTGCCCCTAATTCTTTGCATGTGGAATTTAATATGTATCTACCAGGAGCTCTGTGTACATGTTCAATTCTTCGTGTTTACTTTTCACTTACAAACAATTTTTTAAAACATGGATATCAAAGTATCCATTTCTTTTATTTCCTAGAACCCTTCTCTGGATCCCTTCTTTATCCCTATCACTCCCTACTTTTCATTATGTTTAGGATCAAAGAATTAGGACCAGAAGGGACCACAGGAAAACTGAGGTTCAGAGTAGTGAAGTAACTTATGAGTCACACAAATAGCAAGTGACAGAGCTGGGATCTGAACCTAAATGGCAGCAGTTCTTGGACATCTGCTAGGTGCTTGGTACCACCCATTTTATCTGCAGAGATGGTCATCATCGCCATCATCATCACGACAGCTAACATGTCTACAATACTTTAAAGTTTCCAAACTTTACCTCATGAGCTCATTTTAATGTCTTATTCCAGCATATTACGGGACATTATTTACTGCTGGCTAAAGACCTGTACTGTCTTTCTGTCAGGGTCTAGTCCTAACTCAAAGGGGGCAACTTTTCCTGTTCCATCCCAAATAATTTGGTATTACTTGATGTCAAGATTAAAGGAGTAACCCACCTGGGCTGACTGTACCTGTCTTGGGGATTTGCTTCCTTAACATCAATCACTCTGACTTTTTCATTGAGTCAAATTAAAAGCCTGGCTCTTCACTTAAAGCCAGCTGCAACAAATTCCAGTTTGAGGTCAGCCTTAAGGTATAAATGAATGGATTGGCCCCACCAAGCCTTAAATGCCAAAGGGCAGTGAGGATCCCAGGGCATCACTAATCACCATCTACCTTCTCAATTCAGTTCTATACACTAGCTGATTATAGTAGCTTGTCAGGCAAAAAGTGTTCTGAAATAATGGGAACCTGGATCCTTTCCCTCTCTCCCCTTCTCTCCCTGTCTTCCCCCCTCTCCCTTTCCTCCCTCTCCCCCTCTCCCTCTCTCTCTCTCTCCCTTTCCCTCTCTCCCCCTCTCCCTCTCTTTCTTCTCCTCTCCCCCCTCTCTCCCTCTCTTCTTCTCCCCCCTCTCTTTCCCTCTCCCCTTCTCCCCCCTCTCCCTTCCCCCCTCTCTCTTTCCCTCTGTGGTCTCTATTTGTCTCTCCCTCCATCTCTCTCTGTCTTCTTACCTCTCTCTGTCTCTCAGTCTCTCTGTGTATTCTATTTCTCTGTCTCTCTGTCTCTCTCTGTCTCTCTCCCCCTCTGTTTCTGTCTCTCCCTCTCTTCTTCCTCTCTCCCCCTCTCTCCCTTGCCACCCCCTCTCTCTCTGATTTTCTCTTTCTCGCCCTTCTCTCCTTCCCTTCTCTTCTCAATTAGATTAGACCTGGTTCCTTCAGATTGGGAAGTGCGCTGGTACTCTCTACCCGATGGCATGGGAGTTTTGACCAGCTCCATTTTTGATCTGGACTGCTTCTCTCCTTGGGCAAAGCTGCCTCTTTACTCCTAGGATGGGGCTCATCATATTGACAGGAGACTTCCTGCAGTCACCCCACTGGCTTAGTCCCCTGCAGCTCAGAACTCCTCAGCTCTGGGGATCTGGCAGCCTCAGTCTCCCAGACATGGATTACAAGCCTGTTCTACCACACCTGCCCCATTTTCTCTTGAGCAGCAGTGACAGCAGCAGGTGATGTTTATGGAGTGCCTGAATGTATTGAGCCTGCAAGGAGCTCTGCCCTAGAGCAGCCTATGGGTACATATTTTTTGTTCATCTTAAACACTGGAAAAGCTATATCTCAATAGTCTAAATTACAGACTGGAAGCCTGGGGACTCGGTGTATTCATGCTCAATTTTTTTCTCCACTCCCTCGGAAACCTTGGACAAGGCTTCTAATCCCACCGGGGCTGTTGTCAAAATGCATAACTGACGGTAGTGATTACAATCTATTTCCAAGGACGTGATGGTATTTTTCCAGTGGGTTTCCTCCAAGAGGCCCTCCTCTCCTCAGGGATCCCATTGGAGCCTTCATTCTGTCAGTCAGTCAATCAATCAACAAGCATTTAGTAAGAGCCTTTTATGGGGGGGGGTGTAATACAAAGACCATAGCTAGCCATTTCTGCCCCCCAAAGGATAAAGTCTACCAGATGACCCGAGAGGGCAGGTGGGTATTTGGCCAGTGGCTGATTCTCCTGCATGGAAAGGCATTTCTCCCACACTCTTCTCTTCTTACACGGCGATACTACCAATGGCCAGAAGCCATACTCTCCAAGCCCTTGCCCCCAAAGCCCTTTTCTCTTAGAAGCTGGGCCCAGTTTTTCAGAATCTCTGCAAGCTAGAACTAACCTGATCTTGTTTCTCTTTCTCTTCTGCGCTCAGACCCTCACTAGCTCACAGATTCTTGGTTGTTATCCCTACCCCTGAACTCCAATATCCAATGAGTTACTAATATCAGAAGATCTGGGTCCACATCTTAACTCTTCTCCCTGTTTGATCTTGGCCAAGTGCATTAACTTCCCTGGGGCTGAGTTTCTGATCTGGAAAATGAGGGGGCTGGCCTGGGAAATTCTTTCCAGTTCTAGATCAATGATTCTGTCAATTCTACCTCTTAAAAACACTATAATTGTTCCTACCACTACCCTAGTACAGGTTTCCTCTGCCATGTCCTTAAAATATAATGGTCTCCTACCCAGACATCCTTTGAAGTCTCCCACAGAGTCTTTCCCCTTCTTTTTATTCTGCTCTCCCCACTGGAGATATCTGTACAATGTAATCAATCTAAGATTTGTTTACTTTTAAATGCCATTTATATCATTCCTGGAGCTATAGAAAATTTTTTTCTACCTTATTGTTCCTAATCTATCAATAAGCGTTTATTAAATGTCTACTATATGCTATATATACCGAGCAGCTAGGTTGTGCAGTGGATAGAGAACTGGCCCGGAAACTAGGAAGGCTCATCTCCCCAAGTTCAAATCTGACCTCAGATATTTCCTAGCTGTGATATCCTGGGCCAGTCACTTAATCCTCTTTGCCTCAATTGCCTCATCTGTAAAATGAGCTGGAGAAGGAGATGGCCAACCACCCCATTATCTCTGCCAAGAAAACCCCAAATGGGGTCACGAAGAGTCAGACATGAGTGAAGTGGCTGAACAATGATAAAAATATGCTAGACACAGTGCTAATATTGGGGATAAGAAGGCAGAAGTTTCACAGTTCAAGTTAAAAATCTTGTATCCTAAAAGAAATGGCAGGATTGGAAATGACTTTTACAAAGTTTAAAATTGAATTTACAAAGACAGGTAATCCATGGTATGGGCACTAGTAAGTCAAAAAAAATCATGGAGTCTTAGGTATACTAGTAAATGTTTAACAACCAGAGAGACAGAAACAGAGAGGAGAGAGAGATAGACAGAGACAGAGAGGAGAAACAGACAGACAGACAGATAGAGATAGAGACAGAGAGGAAAAAGAGAGTCAGACAGAGAGACACAGAGAGAGAGACACAGAGAAACAGAGACAGAGAGAGAGAGGAGAGAGACAGACAGAGACATAAAGGAGAGAGAGACAGACAGAAAGACAGAGACAGAGAGACAAAGAGAGACAGAGAGACAGACAGAGACAGAAAGAGGAGAGAGAGAGGCAGACAGAGAAAGAGAGACAGAGAGGAGAGAGAGACAGAGACAGAGAGACAGACAGAGAAACACAAACACAGAGACATACAGAAAGAAAGAGATAGAGTCAGAGCCTCTAACAGCACAAAGGACTTTTGAGTAGTTAAAGTTACCTAATCATGGAAGACTGAGTGAACATAAGTGCTGTAGAACACTATAGCAATATGGCTTCCAGCACAGGCTATCCAAGGCTTTGTCTTTCCTTAGGACAAAAAGACAGAGACAGAGAAGCTTGAACTAGGAGACCTCAGGTTTTGAAGGCAATCCATCCTTCTCTCTTCTTCATCTTTGGCTCAATCTGTTATTGTCCATCATCTCTGCACTCTGTCTCAGATGTACATAATCATAAGACTCTTTGTGTGTGTGTGTGTGTGTGTTTGAGACAGATTGATAGAGATGGAGACAGACAAAGAGACAGAGAGACAAAGAGACAGAAACAGACACAGAGAGACAGACAGAGACAGAGCAACAGATACACACACACACACACAGAAGCATACTCCATTTGTTCATTCCAGGACATGTTGTAATCTGAGCAAAAGACAGATTAGCATTATCTCTGCGGATTGCTCTTTCAAGACATATTGGACGGTTTTGATTTCTGCATGGGGGGAACAACTTGTTGAAAAATAGTATGTTTTGTTCTACTGAATCAAATGTTTTGCTTTGTAATGAATAAACAAATACAAATGTATTTTCTGCATCGTTCAGTTAAATGTGAAATGATCAACATGAACTCCATTGTGTACACCATGCAGAAGCTTGCTTTTTCCCTAATAATGCTCTCATGGAGGTTGTCCTAGTTTTTCATGGACAGATGAATCTCATAACGATTTTGTATAAGTGAGAGAGTATGCATATAGGTCAATGGCCTTTTAGTGACAACCTATGAAACAAAGCACTGTAAAATTGTATCCTGTAATTAGAATTCTCCTCTGCTCTCTTCTCTGATAATTATTTCTTTTTTTCTCCTATTCTTTTTCTTTCTCCTTTCTTTTCCTCCCTTGGGGGCATGACTTGGCCCAATTCATCTTTCTTAACTCAGCTAGTAGGACTTAGGGATCTCCTATTCATTGTTATAAACATGGATGCCATAAGGATGCCGGCTGATGGACCAGCTAAGGAACATTGGTCTTCCCTTTATACCAGGGGACCTCTTCCACCACTCGGGAAGGAGTTAAGGGAAGGAATTTGGTGATATTGACCTTAAATTATTCTCAATTCTTTCTAAATTCACCTCAAATGATTGCCCCATGTCCCGAGTGAGTGATGGCCGAGAATATTACCATAAGGACATTGTGAGATAAGACAGTAGAGCAGCTGTTTTGCAGTTTGGGCTGGTTTACAGCACAGTTTTGAATTATTCAGTTAATACTAAAATGTTACCAGAAAATCAGATTAGCTTGGACAGGACAAGGTGACCTGATCACTTACTCCAATCAGCACTAGCTTTTGAAATCAAGAATATGTGCTTCTTGTTGCAGCCAATAATGATCCTGAGCAAAGCTGACTTTTTTTTTTTTACTTCTGGGAAATGCAGGATCCAGAATTGAAGATGAAAACTATTTTCTAAAGTTAAATCTATTAAGAGGGACACATTTAATCCACTTATCTCTTTGGGGGTTCTTTTGGGAAAGTCATTTGTAAAAGACTTAGTACAGTGCCTGGCACCTTGTAGGTACTTAATAAATCTGTTCTTTTTCTCCTCTTCCCCCTTCCCCATTTACATCACATACAGTGTACACATCTGTATAATCACTTATTGCCTTCTATGTGCCAGATTCTGGGCTAATCATTGAGGATGTAAAGAAAGAGGAAAAATTAAACCAAAACAACCTTTAAAAGCTTCCAGTCTAATGAAGGAGATCACATAAACAGCTTCGTACAAACAAGATACAAATACAAACACAAAGAAGATAAATTGGAGATCTCAGAAGGAAGGCACTAAAGTTAAGGAGGAATAGGAAAGGCTTTTTTCACTGTCGGGAGTTTAACTGAATCTTGAGGAACCCAGGGAAGTCCGGAGGCAGAGATGGAGTGATAGTGCCAGAAACTGACTAGAAATGGACTTAATTGTCATGTTGTCTCCCACATTAGATTGTAAGCTTCTTGAGGGCAGGTACCATATTTTTGCCTTTCTTTGTATCCCCAGCACTTAACACAGTGTCTCTTAATAAAATGCATATTGTTGGGGCAGCTAGGTGGCGCAGTGGATAGAGCACCAGCCCTGAAGTCAGGAGGACCTGAGTTCAAATCTGGTCTCAGACATGTAACAGCTGTGTGACCTTGGGCAAGTCACTTAACCCCAATTGCCTCAGCAAAAAAAAATAAAATAAAAATAAAATGCATATTGTTATGGATGAATTTCTAAGTACAGATTGAAGCATATTTTTCTACTTTATTTTTTTTGCTTTTTTCAACATGGCTAATATGGAAATATGTTTTGCATGACTTCACATGTATAATTGATATCATATTGCTTGCCTTCTCAAAGAGTGAGGGAGGAGCTGAAGGGAGAGAGAGAATTTGGAACCTAAAACTTAAAAAAATGGATGTTTAAAAAAATATTTGTTGTTGTTGCTGCTTCTGTTGGGAATTCTAAGTATAAAAACAAAGCAAGAAAAGAGTTGGATAATTTTAGAGAAATATTTGGCCACAGAAACAATACAATATAATGTAGTACAGTGGTAACTTCCCAGGCCTGGAGTTAGGAAGACCTGAGTTTTTGACCTCAGATTCTTTTCTTTTTTTAATTTTATTTTAATTGCAAAACATATGTATGGGTAATTCTTCAACATTAACCCTTACATAGCTTTCTGTTACAGATTTTCCCCCCAACTCCCCACCCCTCCCCTAGATGGCAGGATATCCACTACATGTTAATTATGTTAAAATACTTGACAAATCAAATATATGTATACATATTTCCACACTTATCATTGTTGTGCAACAAAAATCGTATCTACACAAAAGACATAGCAGATAAAGGAAACACAATGTAAGCAAACATCAATCAAGAGTATGAGAATGTTATGTTGTGTTGACCTCAGATTCTTGCTAGTTGTGTGACTCTATGCTAGTCATTTAATATTTGTTTACCTCAGTTCCCTCACCTGTAAAATGGGGTTAATAATACCACCTTTCTCCCAGATTTGTCAGGAGGATCAAATGAGACATTCTTGTAAAGCGCTTAGCCCAGAGCCATGTACATAGTAGGTGTTGTATAAACATTAGCCATGATTAATGGCTGTGGGCCTCTGGACAATGTTCTATGCAAGATGCTAAATTACAAGGGAGGTACCAAACTCCTGGCTTGGCTTAGCAGAACACATAAATTTTAAGGAAGACAATGCAGAGCTAAAGTGAAATGTAAAATGGTTAACCAACAGTCCTGCAAACTGCTTTCTGTTTAGATAAGGTTTAAACATCAGCCTTCCATTAGATTGTAGCAGCAATTACTGAGCTCTGTTTTGAGTCACTAGCTGAGTCTTTTGCTTTTTGTTTTTATCATCTCTTCTGTGTATAAGAATAAAATGTCTGACCATACCTGGATCATATTTGTGCATGTCATACCTTTACTTTTGAACAGACCTAGATATAAGCCAAAAATGCAAGTTTTAAATAATTTGTTCTGAGGGTGCCAGGGTTGGAGTTTAATGAGATGAAAAGTGCAAGAAAAAGGACCCTAATCCCTCCTCCTCTCCCCATCAAAGGACAGGCTCCCTAGAAGGGAACTGAGTCAGGTCTGACTTGGCTCTGTCCAAGGCAGATGGGGCTCTTCCTGGAGAAAGGAGTAAATGTATCACCCCAGCCTCTGTGGACCTAGGAGCAGTATCTCAGTATTCAAAAGAAGTGGGGAGAATAGGCAAGGGATCAAAAGAAGGAGAAAAGGATAAAGGATCATAGGAATTATTGCTAGAAGAGAATTTAGAAATCATCTAACCCAACTCTCTCATTTTACAAGTAAGAAAACTGAGGTCTAAAGAGGCAGTATGTTGTGGGGAAAAGAACATGATCTTGAAATCAGGAAGGATGTATATATAATAAAACTAAAAAACAAAGAAATGAGACAAAGGGAAAAAAGAAAGAAAGGAAGAATGAAGGAAGGAAGGAAGAAGTAGAAAGAAAAAAGAAAGAAATAGAAAAAGAGGGAAAGAAAGAAATAGAAAGGAAAGAGAGAGGGAGGGAAAAAGAAAGAAAAAGAAAGAAAGAAAGAAAGAAAGAAAGAAAGAAAGAAAGAAAGAAAGAAAGAAAGAAAGAAAGAAAGAAAGAAAGAAAGAAAGAAAAAGAAAGAAAGAAAGAAAGAAAGAAAGAAAGAAAGAAAAAGAAAGAAAGAAAGAAAGAAAGAAAGAAAGAAAGAAAGAAAGAAAGAAAGAAAGAAAAGAAAGAAAGAAAGAAAGAAAGAAAGAAAGAAAGAAAGAAAGAAAGAAAAGGAAGGAATGAGGGAGGGAGACTATGATGATATAATAAACCTTATTCCTTTTTGATTTAGAACTAAGACACATTTGCCTGTGGTATCTAGGGACCTCTGTGAAGGGAAACTTACCTACCTGCCTCTTAAAGTGAATTGAAAATGACACCTTCTCATACCTCTACCTACTATACTTTATTACTAGGGCAGTTGGATGGCACAGTGGACAGAGTGCCAATGAACTCATCTTCCTGAATTCAAATCTGGCCTCAGACACTTACTAGCTGTTTAATGCTGGTCAAGTCTCTTAACCCTGTTTGCCTCAGTTTCCCCAACTGTAAAATGAGTCAAGAAGGAAATGGCAAACCACTCCCTGTATCTTTGCCAAGAAAACTCCAAATGGGCTCACAAAATGATTGAACACCAAAGGATCTCTTTGGAGCTAGCTAGGTCCTCCAGATTGCTTCTTTTTCTTTCAACTCATTGAATTTTTGAACATATTAATGACATAACCCAAAGTTTTGTATTTGGGTGACAAATGCAAAAATCTAGAAGACTGGGAAAATTTGCAAGCAAGTCTATTCCTCAGAGGTGTCCAAATGAGCAAGAGTAACATTTCAGCTCTATCTGCCCAGCCATGGGAGTCCTGCTTTCTCACCTATTAAGCTATAAAATTGAGGGTCAAGAGGCTAATCCTGTTCTGGAGAAGGGAAAAAAGAAAGCGGTCTTACCTTAAGGTTGGAACATTGTTCTTTATTTTGTCAATACTATCATCTAGTAGTCTTCAAACTTTTCAAGTGCAAATATGCTTTTTTTAAGGTAAAAATATTTTGTGGACTTTCACATGATTCTCTGTTGAGAAAACATATGATGGAAAAAGCTATAATGAATTTGAAAACCTTTTAAATGAATTTGTTTTATTATTTACAACATATCTCTGCAAGAGATAGTGTAATGTAGTCCATAGAACACTTCCTTGAAAGCAGCAAGCCCTAGATTCAGATCCCACCTTTGTTATAGACTGTATGATCCTGGACAAGTAACTTAACCTTTTACTGTTCTTGAAAACTCTCTGAAACAGGAGATCTTACCTGGGGAAGATGAACTTGTTCACAAAAACATTTTGATAACTTTATTTCATTATAATTGATTTCTTGTATTACACATGTGTAACATATATTGGATTACTTTGCCTTTAGGGGAGGGGATTGGGAGAAGGGAAGGAAAATATTCGGAATACAAGGTTTTGCGGGGGTGAATGTTGAAAACTATCTATGCATATGTTTTAGAAATCAAAAGCTTTAGTAAAAAAAAAAATTCACCAAAATAAATAAATAAATAAATGAAAATACCCTAAAAATTTGATTTCTTCTATGAGCCCAAGGATTTTATTTGAGTATTTAAAAATATTTTTTAAGAAAGTGATAAGATGGACTCTAATTCCTCCAAACCACAGCATGATGAAGTCTAAGTTTCTTCTCCTTCTTGCGTGATGGACAAAAGCTATAAAGAATTTTTCTCTTCTAATCCTTAAGAATTAGCTTTCCACAAAAGGAAACCAAGCTGTCCCTTGTTTCCAGACAATAGTTTCTTAGTCACTTAAAGTCATCAAACATCACAGGCAGGTGGGGCACCTCAAACTTGGTGGGTTTCTGAAGACTAAGGAAATCACCATGTTCTTTATTATACCCTGACCTGATGACCAAACATGTTTTATATGTTTAGGGAAGGAGGGTAGGGGAAGAGATGAAGTCAAGAGAATTTGAGAGCTGCTGTATCCTTGTTGCATATTGTTGCCTAGTTAGGGCAAACTTGTTATCCAGTCCTTTGCAGTTATGTGTGACCCCATATGGGGTTTCTTTTGGCAAAGATCCTGGAATGGTTTGCCCTTTTCTTCTCTAGCAAATAGGGTTAAGTGATTTGCCTGGAATCACACAGCTAATAAATGCCTGAAGCTAGATTTGAACTCAGAAAGATGAGTGAGTCTTCCTGACTCCAGGCCAGGTACTCCATCCCTCACTGCTGCTGCCCTTGGGGCACTCAAGAAAGAAATGTTCTGAGACTTCAAGGCAGAAAGCAGTAGGCTACATTAGGGGGAAAAGCAGTGGACCAATTTGGCTGAAACACTGAGTGGGTGAAGGGGAATGATGTGTCCCAGGTAATCTTTGAGGTTCCTTCCAACTTGGAGAATCCATTATTCTATGAAGTTCTTCCTCTGAAGCTAGTCGGAGATCTCCACCTAGCTGCCCTTGAGGCAACATAAACCTTCATTTTCTAATTATTCAGAGACTTGTGAGTTTATCATTTTATCCCAAGATGAACCCTGAACCAAGAGTTCTGGCATTAGAGCTGCAAGCACACCAGAATACCAAGAAGTTCCGTGACACAAAAAATGTTAAGAATTACTGCTCTAAAACTTTTGTTTCAGATAAGGTATATACCTGCATCGCCTTTACCCATAAAATCACCATCAAATCTCTATCTCTACCCTTAATCCATAGTGGAAGACTTGCCCCCTGTTTTACCTTCCTGAGAGCGTTTTTAAACTATCCCCATAATTATCACAGCATTTGATGAGATCTTACACTGTTGGGCTGAACAGTGGAGCATATAAATGTGCCAGACAGTCTTTATTTGGTCCACACCAGGTAAGTTTGCTTCTTTATGGATTCTCTTATGGGTTCCTGTGTCCCTTGTAATTTCTCTGCTCTGAGCCAGGATTTCTCAAGTCTGCTTTGGAGATTACAGGATTCCTACAGGTGTTCCACAGACTGATTCCCTTTAGCATGAGTGACATGAGAAATTGGGGTGATACCAGGAAGAAAAAAGGCAGAGCCTCAATCAAGATTGTTTGCCCCTGAGACAAGTTGCACCCACTGTGCCCAGATTAGTGGGCACGAAGCATGCCCTCATTTGTGACTGGGAGAGGGTTCAAATCTCCAGCCAATAGTGAAGAGACAGAGACCTTCAGTCACCAGTAAGTGACAGCAGCTATACTTTGAGTGGGGGATAGGAGTGAGGAAAGAAGGAAATTCAGAAAGCCTGCCATCTGCTAGCTTTCTATTTTAATGAATCCTTCCTGCTGTCTAGGTGCTAAATTCCATTGTTTCTATGCTCCTGGTGAAGCTCCTTTGGCACCCTCTCAATTCAGCACCTTTGGAAAAAGCTCCACTCCCCTCCTGGCCTTGCCCTAGTTACAGCTCTAAATAAAAATAAGTCAGTTTGCTTGTAAATACTGTAAAGCTGATAATTCCAACCAGGGGCTTCTGTGCCCTAGGGGGACCAGGTGAGAGAAGAGCTCAAAAGCCTGCTGAGGTGGGAATTACTATATCATCTTTGTGTGAAAAAAGACAACATTGTACCCCATCCCTCCTTCCTTCCCTCTCCAGGTGGCCCATTCATGTCTCTGGGGCACAAGTGGGAGGAACAATGATTTTTTTAAATTAAAGCCAAAATAGTCTTTTTTATTTATAGCAATTCTATTTTTACATTAAAAGTGTTGTCTAAAATAAAATCTCTAAACTCTCTGGGCCATCCATCCCTGTCTTAAGTTTTGTCTCTATGGCTCTTCCAGATTCTATTCCCTTCCCATTCCAATTTGTCTTTCCCAACACTGCCAGACTAATCACTAACTTTTTTATGTCATATCACTCCTTTGTTCAAAACCCTTCAGTGTCTCCATATTGCCTCACCTGTTCAAGCTCTCATTAAAACATCACAGCCTTCTAGAATCTTACCTAGATAAGCAAGGCTCTAGAAGTCAACTTCTAGAATAAATTCAATTCACTGAGCCAAAGCAAGCTATATCCTAAGGCACTGCCAGACCTGGTTGATGTGATTGCTGAGACAAGGTGTCCATTAAAAAAAAAGATAAGAACAGGGTACCCCAAAACTAGAAAGTGGCAAATGTGCAAGTTTGGGGGAAAGAAAAAGGAAGATTGTGGAGACTACAAATTACACTTATCTGAACTTCTACTTCAAGAAAAATTCTAGAACACATTATTTAGAGGGGTGATTTGTGCTCAGAAAGGAAAGCAGTAATCACTTCAAATTAATGTGACTTCATGAAGAACAGGTCATTCCAAATTAATGACATTTTCTTTTTCTTTTTTCTTTCTTTTTTTTTAAAGCCATGATTTATAGGCTGCTAGATCAGAGAATCTTGCAAGTGAAATAGATTTAAATTTCAGCAAAACATATGGTGAAGTTTCTTATACTACCCTTGTAGAAGGATGGATACATGTGATGGTATAGTCAGAATTTTGAATGACCGAATCCAAAGATTAGCTTAGAGTTAGTTGGGTAGGAGGTCTTTAGGAAAGTGCTCTGGGGGTCTGCTCTTGGCTTTATGCTGTTTCACACTGTCCCTGGAGTAGATGAAGTCACATAAGACATGTTTGCCAAACTGACAAATGCCATGATACTGGTGGAAATAACTACCCTATTAAATAAGAATCAGGACCCAAAAGGAACTCAACAAATTAGAGAGACATGCTGAACTAAGTGAGAGAACTCAATAAGAATAAATGTAACACTGTAAAAATTGCTTTTAAAAAATCCACTTAAGTATTGGATAAGGTAGATTTGACTAGGCAATAGTTTTTAGGAATCCCTGTGGCAATTATTAGGTATTATAATATGGTTTACTTATTTGTGAATGTGTCATATATCCCCCTCTGAGATTGTAAGTTACATGTGTAAACTTTGTACTGGACCTGGTTCTTTGCATATAGTAGGTGTATAATAAATATTTGTTCAAATATAATTGCTGAATTCCATTTTTTCAATTAGATTATTAGGTTCTCAAGGGCAGGAACCAGATTAAATTTTTGGCCATCCCACTTACATGCCCGCCTCCTATCACCTTGCATGATTCTGGGCCTGTGGTAATAAATAGTTATTCAGATGAATTGATGGAGTCTTTCAAAGTAAAGAGATAAAAATGGTATAAATTTTGAGTTAGAGTCAATTAATAGAAAAAAAAGATTAGAATCTGGAAATAAACATTCTCTATCCAACATGGGTCCAAGTAGTCTTCTCAGTAAAATTCAAATATAACTAAGAGATTTTGAATCTTTTGCCAAGTCCATTATTATCTAATGGAATTCCATCTATAAAATTACAGAATGTCAGAACAAGATGGGACCTCTGAGGCCATCTCTTCAAGTCTTCTCATTTTATGGTTGAGAAGAGAAGGCTCTCCTTTGGATCCGGCTAATCATTTATATCAATCTAAAGGCCATTATGTTGAAATGATCAAATTTGCAGAAAGACTGGTATAGAAAAACCAAACCCCCAATCAAGCCATGGTCGGGGTCTTCAATCCCCGTTTGTAGAAGCCTAGTGTCTGGAAGAACCTTGCCCTGGGGATAGAGTTAGGCTTTGATAAGTAGAGAAAACGGATTTTATCAAATGTCTTAATATTGCTCATATTTTTTAAAGTCTATATGAGGATAGATCTGAATCAATTTTAATCATAAGATTGTAGATTTAGAGGCTTTAAATGAAATTGAATCCAACCCCTTCTTTATACATATGTGGAAATTGCAGAGTAGGAATTTTAAGAAACTTACCTAGTGTCACACAGTTAGTAAGTGTCTGAGTCAGGATTTGAACCTGAGGCTTCTTGACTACTTCAGTATCTTTGCCAAAAAAAAAAAAAAAAGAATTTGAAACAAGTGAACATACAAGATTATTTCTATGATAATATAAAAAGTAAGTTAGAGCTAAGGCTCTCAAAATTTGCTCTGGAGACTCCAAGAGGCCCCAAGACCTTTTGGGGAATCCAAGAAGCAAAAAAAATTTTCATCATAATACTAACATTTTAACTTCTAATATAGTACAAATAATAAGTAATAAGGCCCACATAACCAAAGGCTCTTTGGGAGAGACTTCAATAATTTTTAAGATTGTAAAGGGGGTTCCTAGGCCAAAAAGTCTGAGAACCTCTAGGTAAAAGGAACTTAGAAAATTTAGACTACAGAAGAAAAGACTTATGGGAGATTTGGTCATTGCTTTTCAAAATATTTTAAGAGTTGGCCTATGGTAGGAGAGATATCTGTCTAGCTTCAGAGGAGGAACTTCATAGAATCATGGATTCTCCAAGTTGGAAGGAACCTCGAAAATTACCTAGGTCACATCACTCCCTTTCATCCACTCAGTGTTTCAGCCAAACTGGTCCACTTCTTTTTTTTTTTTCCCTAATGTAGCATACTGCTTTAATCCTTCTCCTAAGTGTATTCTTTCCTCCCTTCTGCCTTAGCTTCCTCCAAGGCTCATCTCATTAATCTTCTCCTATTAGACTTTTCCTGAGCTCACTAATTTTAATGTTCTCTTTCTCTTCAGTTTCCCTTGTATTTACACATCTATTTGCATGGCTTATCCCGAAGTAGAATGTAAGTTTCTTGAGATCATCATATATCTTTGTATTCCCAATGTCCGATGGAGGATCCTGTATTCAGGTGGCATGGTTGGGAACACCTGTGATTCCACTAGTATACAGAACTCCATGGCAAGAAAATTCCTCCTACCGACGTAAGCTCTCCAACTTAAATTTCTTCAACTTTTTGGTGTCTTGAACTCTTTGGGCAAGCTAGCCACGCCTATATAAATCTTCCCAAAGGAATGTTTTTAAATGTATAGATTACAAAGGAAAGCCAATTATGTTGAAATATAGTTAGCAAAATCACTTTTCATAGTTTTGGACACTTTGAACAGTCTGGTCACGCTTATAGAATCCTTCTCAAAAGAGTATTTTTAAATGTGTAAAATAGACATGTGTAAAATAATTTAAATGTGTAAAATATGGGATTACAAAAGAAGTCAACTATATTGAAATATAATTAGGAAAATACTTTAAACACACACACACACAAATTCACAGATATTCAGTTAGAAGTCCCATATTAAAGAGTTTGCTCAAATGATAACCTATATCTGATTGCTTATCATCTCAGGGAGGGAACAGGGAAGGGAGAAAAGGAGGAAATGGATAGAATTTGGAATTAAAAACTTATTTTAAAATTATTTTAGTAAGAATTGGAGGAAAAAAATTTAAAAATATAAATATATTTATTTTAAAGGGGGAAATTGCCTAGATCATTGATTTAGATGATATTTGAATCCAGGTCTTCCTCATTCAGAAGCCAGCTCTCCAGCTAGAATGCTAACCTGCCTCTTGTGTAGAGTAAGAAATGCTTGACTGGTGGAATTAAATTGATATCAAATCCAATGCTCTTTCCAATTCCAAATTAAGAGAGTACCCAGATATTCTCCCTGCTCTTGCCTCCTGTGCAAGGCTCCTTGTACGGGAGGTAAAATTTCCCACAAATGGCCCCATGACCAGCAGCAACAACATGGATGAGGGAAGACCCTTTGCTGTGACTGTTTTTGGAAGCTTTTCAGGGGCAAAGGTAGAGCTGGGGAAAGGGCGGCAGGAAGAAAAGAGAGAAAAATGCGTAGTGTCTAATTTGGATTCATAAAGGAAACTATTAATCAGGGGCTTCAAAGGCTTGTCTTGGGACTTTTAATCAGCAGTCAGATTTTGTCATGGTAGAGCAGGAGGAGGAGGCGAGAGGGGAGGATGGGCCACATTAAAGAGGGAGAGGGCTTTGAAAACTGGGGCTGGGGACTGGAGCCCAGCAGGAAGTCCCATCTTACTCACCCTACCCCACCCCCCCAAAAAAAGCCCAGTTTTCATTAACCAGGGCCTGTCTGGTTCTCCAGCACCCTCTCCCCTGGTTTCCAAGGCAACCAGGACCTGTGGTAAGTCAAGTGTTTACATGTTGGCTGGTGAATTGTGCTTGGCTGAATAAAATCCACCGGCAAACAGGACTTCTCCTGTTTGGGCTAGGGGCCAAATGGGGCTGTTGCCTAGAGCCGAGAGGGCCATCGAGGTGGTTTCAAGCCCGAACACCGGCCATTCTCACTTGCCAAGAAGCTGACTGATGAACTGCCAGAGGAATAGGGCTATCTTCTTGGTCAGACCCAGGGGACCCATCCGAGAGTCCCCAAGGGCCAGGCGGCAGTGGCTGAGCTGCATCGGGGAAGGAAGCAAGGAAAAAGCAGAATCATGTCGGCGCTGGACCCAGGATGGCCATGATAATGACCATCTATATATAGAGTGCTTTGCCATGCCAGGGTGATTTATACACACTATTTTACCCGATCCCCCCAATAACCCTACTAAGTTACATTATTCCTTTGTTTCAAAGGGAGAAATTAAGGCTTTAGAGAAGGCAGGACATTTGTCCAAAGATACATCACCACATTGGGCCTATGTGGAAGTTTTTTGACTCCATGTCTGGTGCTTTTCCCACAACAAAATAATTCATATTTACAGAGTGTGTTGTGTGAGTTGAGTCAGTGTAGTTTCATGGACAGAGAAGCGTTCTAGGAACGTGTAGATCGGATGTCAGAGAGATCTACCCTGCCATTGCACAAAAATCATTCCCTTTTCCAAATGGGCACAGTAAGGTTATCAATACTGCCATTGCTTCTAGAAAGCTTGTCATTCACCACCTTACAGATCATTTGATTACCCCTTAGACTCCACAGACTGCAGACCAAAACTCTATTTCCCATCTACCATTCCCATTGGCGTGTTATTTCTTTTTATTAAAATACAGGCTCCTCGAGAGCAGGTACTGCCTCAATTTTTGTAAATGTATCCTCATTTATTCACTCTGTTATTCTTTCATTCATTCATTCATTCATTCCTGACCATCATATAGGATACTGAAATGGAAACGATATGCATATATTTGGAGATCCCAGGGGTGATGTGAAAGGAATTGATTTTTGATTTGGAAGGAACCGAAGAAACCATTCAGTTGAATCTGCTCCTGATCAAGAATTGTGTCTTTTGATCATCCATCCTTTGTTTTAAGAGGAGAAATTACCACCTCCTGAGACAGCCCATTGCACTTTCATAATGGATAGAGAACTAGCAGCAGAGTCGGGAAGACCTGAGTTCAAGTGTCCCTTTTGACACAAGCTGGCTCATATCCTAGCCTGGGCAAGAATTGGATTCCTCAGGCAATTCATTAATGTGGTAAGTTGCCAAACTGAATTATTAGAAGGCATTTCTTCACCTGGGAGTTCCCCATACCAATGAGATCATAGATTGAGCCAAAAATTAATAATGTTAGAATCATAGAATTGGAGATCGAGCCAAAAGGGACCTCAGATGCCACGTAATCCAACTCTCTCTTTTCACGGTTGAGGAAATGAGCCCAAACAAGCAAAAAGATGTTACTCAATACTACACAGGAAGTAAATGGCAAAGACATGGTTAAAATGCAGTCCTCTGGCTCCAAATACTCTTTTCACTACAATAATAATTTTTAAAATTGAACAAAAAATAATGATAAAACACTTTGGCTCTTGCAATGAGCCATTCATGAAACAATGGCTTGGATTCAGGATAACCTGGGTTCAATACCATCTGACACTTACAAGTTGAGTGATAAATTCTATTGTTCTTTTTTGTTTGTTTATTTGCTTTAATTTAAAACTTAAATGGAAAATATGGGGAGAGAGTAGAAATTTAAAAAAAAACATTATCATGTGCACAGAAGAACATACAAGAAGATTTTTCCATTTCCATTTCAAGAAACCATATATAATAAATTCTTCTGATCTGACCTTCTAAGAGACTCCGTTTCTCCATCTGTGAAATGAAGAAGTTGGACTAGACTTCTAAAATTCCCAGCTGTATATATGGGAATCTATGAGCCTGAACATTTTGTAGACCCCACTGTGCCGTATTAAGTGTTAGCATTATTACTATTATTCCCCCCACTGGACACAGAGAGTAAGATCCTCCTGGAGGCTGGAGTCCAGGAAGTCACAGGGCTATTAAAACAGAATTATCCCCAAAGCTCATGATAAAGGGATGGGGAAGGCTGGCTTTTTCTTCAGTGTTTTCTGGGGCTGGAGGCTGAGCATTGCATCGAACATATTTTATTTCTCTCCATGAAGCAACACCCAAGCATACACAAGGGACAGAGACCGAGAAAAGGGAGCTTTGGTGGTTGGATAAATAAAACCACTTGAAATGAAAAATTGCGACCATAAGTCCCCGTTAGATACAAAGAGCACGACCAAGCATAGGATTTGTGGTCCCAGAGTATGCTTTCTCTACATCCAATTAAACATTTGACTGAAAAATCGTTTTCATTTTACTCCAGGAGTGGAATGAGGCTGCCGAAAGAATCAGTGAGAAAGGAGGGCTAGGAGAGGTCAGTGGATTCCTGGGATCACTTTATGAAAATGCTATTCACTTACCTTGTGTGTGAACCTTCTGCACCTGCTGCAAGTAAAAACAAAGTTGAATGATCTTTGTCTTCTTTCTCATTAAATAATAATAAGTATTGCTGTCATTTATGTAGCAATTTATGTTATATGTGTGCATACACACATATATTATGTATGTGTATACATATAAATATATATATATATATGTAAATTGAGGGCAACTGGGATAGAGCATTGAGTTTGGAATCAGAAAGATCTGAGTTCAAATCCAACCTCAGATATTTACTAGCTGTGTGACCCTGGGCAAGTTACTTAACCCTGTTTGTCTCAGTGTCCTCATCTGTAAGTGGATTCGAGAAGGAAATGGCAACCACTCCAGCATCCTTGCCAAGAAAATCCCAAATAGGATCTTAAAGAATTGAACATGGCTGAAAAACAGCTAAAATAAATTACTGAAGATATAAGCAATACTGTATGATGAAAAACTCTGGTTTCGAAGTCTGAGGACCTGGGTTCAAATCTAGAAAGATGTGTGACCTCAGATAAGTCTTCCTATGATCCTAGAAGGCACTTCTTCCTTTTGGGCCTCAGTTTCTTGATCTGTAAAATGAAGGGGTTAGTCTAGCTGATCTCTAAAGTTTCTTCTAGCTATGATGCTATGCTCTCATGATCATTTCAACAACTCTGTGGTATAGATACTGAAGATAATTATCATCACCATTTTACAGAGTAGGACACTAAGGCAGAGAGGGTGAATGGTTTTCCTAAGGTCCCATATAATTAATAGATTATAACTAAATAGAATTAATAGAATATAACTAAAATAACTAGGAAAAAGTGAAGATGAAGAAGAAGAGAGGAAAGAAACCATCCCAAGCTTGGAATAACTGCTGTATTAGTTGCATTTTCAAAATGGTTTATACTTGGCATTTAATCGTATAATTCAAGATAGCAACATTAAGTGCCTACTATGAGCAAGAAATTTAAGATAGTAAGTCAAAATGAAAAATATTTTTTGCCTTAAAGAAATTCATAATCTACTATGGTTCTGGAGCACGTATTTTGATATCATGTGCCTGCCATGATTCCTGTTCTCCAGCCTTCACCCCTTCCTGGAATTAAAGGTCCTTGCCCCTGCAACTTTGAGCTCTGATTGGTGCATATTTTACCTTAATTTACCTTGTTTTAGGACCACCGTGCTACTAATTGGCCATAACCACACCATGCTGTCCCTTTATGGCTCCCTCTCGACATCTTTAGCTCTAAGAACACTAATCAAATCAATATTACTTCCCAGTAAGGCTATGTCAGTCAATCACCCTATCACTCCAATTGCCAATCTACCCTGGGGCCATACCCAGGTTGCCATAGTACTTCCAAATGCACCTGAGCTTCACCTGCCTGGTTTAAAGGGCAGCAAGATGGCACCATAGTGCACAGAGCCCTGTAACTAAGGGAAGACCTGAGTTCAAACATAACCTCAGACACTAACTAGATGGGCAACCCTGAATAAGGCATTTCACTTTCAACTTAAGTTTCCTCCTTTTAAAATAGGAATAACAATAGCTCTTAACTCTCAGAGCTGTTGTAAGTATAACAGAGACAGAGAGAGACAAAACAGAGAGAGAGAGAGAGAGAGAGAGAGAGAGAGAGAAACAATATTTGTAAAGTATTTTGCAAACCTATATAAATGCTAGCTGTTA
This sequence comes from Myrmecobius fasciatus, assembly GCA_023553655.1. NCBI lineage: Eukaryota > Metazoa > Chordata > Mammalia > Dasyuromorphia > Myrmecobiidae > Myrmecobius > Myrmecobius fasciatus. The sequence goes on along the minus strand of JAJPUD010003672.1, from coordinate 206,951 downwards.
TTGTTATTGGTTGGGCAAGTGATATCATTAGTCACCATGGGGATAAGTACAAGATTCTGAACTCAGCATGACTTACTTCTATAAATGTCACAAGGCAAAAATAAATCTGCAAATAATTTGAATTATAGGTTCAGAACTTGATGTATTATCATTATCAAGAATATACCTAAAGTTATTACTTAAAGGCCATTAAAAAAAAAACTTGAAAATGGAAGGCATCTGTTTTTTTTTTCTATTTTATGGTCCTCTCAGACTGCTTTCTGGAAAAACCCCAGTGCAGTCTGGTCAAGAACTATTTTAGCTTTAAGTCTTAGGATTTCCCTTCTCTATTAAGCTGAGACCACTACAAGGGATTCAATTCAACAACATGCCTGATGCTCCACTTTGAGTCTGGACAAGACAGATTTAATTCAACAAATGTCTGTTAAGCCGTTGTTGCACACTATTAATTAGCTATGCCATGCTAAGAATTGAGTGATGTAAAAACAGTGTACTGTTGCCTGATAGCAATTTACAATCTAGGAGGGAGATTAGCTACTTGTATAGATACTTAGAATATAGGTCAGAACAGGATAAATGTATAGGAGAGGCTAAGGAATAAGGGATTATCTGTATGGGAGGGGAAAATCGGGAAAGACTTCTTGCCTTTAACCTGGTTCAACCAAATGAATTTGTGCACCTAACTGTTACCCAGGTGACTGTGCACAGTCAGGCAACAGACCAGTCCAGAAGGGCTCACAGTGTTAAGGGCCCTGCAGTTTTATACCATGGAAAACAAAGAAAACTAGAGCTCTTCGTTCCTCCCTCCCTTCCTCCCTTCTTCCTTTCCTTCCTCCCTTCTTCTCTTTTTTCTTTTTCTTTCTTTCTTCTTTTCTTCCCTCCTTCCTT
>JAJPUD010003672.1:181451-206053 GCA_023553655.1 Myrmecobius fasciatus | reverse complement strand
CTTCCTTCCTTCCTTCCTTTGTCTCTCTGTGTCTCTCTCCCTCTCCCTCTCTCTCTTTTTATTTTTCCCTTTTTCCTTCCTTTCTCCCTTCCTCCTTTCCTCTCTTTTTTCTTTCTTTCTTCTTTTCTTTCCTCCTCCCTTCCTTTCTTCCTTTTCTTTCTTCCTTCCTTCCTTCTTTCTTTCCTTCCTCCCTCCCTCCCTTCCTTCTTCCTTTCCTCCATCCCTTCTTTCATTCTTTTCTTTCTTTCTTCTTTCTTTTTTCTTCCTCCCCTCCTCCTTCCCTCCCTCCCTTCCTTCCTTCCTTTCTTTCTTTGTCTCTCTGTATCTCTCCCCCTCTCCCCCTCTCTCTTTTTATTTTTCCCTTCTTCCTTCCTTCTTTCCTTCCTTTCTTTCTTTCTCTCTTTCTTTCTTCTTCAATCCTTCCTTTTTCTTTCTTCCTTTCTTTCAAGTTTTATTGATGTTTTATTTTTTTCATTGCAATCATTTACAGATTACCTCCATTTGTAATTTCTCTTGTAAAACAATTAAGTAACACTGACATTATAGTAACCTCATTTAAAAATATATACAACATCACATATCTTTAGAATACCTATACCTTTAAAAAATCTTTTTAAATGAACAGAAATCTATTTCTATTGGAGTTTCTTACCAATCTAGAGTAAGTAAACTCCAATTATTTCTGAATGAACAGACAATGAGAAGATAAGTTTAAATTGAGGAATGGCTACAGGTCCTTTGAAGTCAGCAACTACATTAATGGATATTTATCAGTTACTTTAGCTAATTTTACTTCATCCTCTGAGTGAAAGGTCTGATTTAATCATCATGATTTAAAGTAGATCTGCCAAGACTTGTAACCTATTTTCCTACAGGTAAAATACTCCTACTACCTTGTCCCAAGACTCTCTAGACAATGACAGGAGTTGAATCTTCAAGGATTTTTGTATGTAAACTTTGTACCCTCCGTGTTCTTGAAGGATCCATGCTACATTGTCTGACGCTGCCTCAGTCCTTTCCCCAAAACCAAGTTTTGTGGGCCCAATAACATGACTGGAGTATCAATGGGTAACCTCTAAACCAGCAGACAAAAGAAAAATATCCTTCCCTTCCAAGGAAGACAGAAGGAAATAAGCAGTAGGCACTTTACAAATATCTCATTTGATCCTCACAACAACTTTGTAGAGTAGGTGCTTTTATTTACCTCCCCCTCCTCCAGACCCCATTTTACAGAGGTTGTGAGTTGCTGAGAGTCACAGAGGTAATGAGGTTCTGAGGTCAAATCCAAATCCTGACTCCAGGCCTATTGCTCTACTCACTGTCCTACCTGGCTGCCATGTGTGGAATAAGGACAAAATCTGGGCCAGAATTGTGATCCAGGTTCCCAGTGTTTCTATGGCATCCTTCTCTCCTGAGGTACTTTCCAAAGTAATAGGAGCTCTTTAAAGCCCTAAAGGCATTATTCAGGAAATTACTTTCTCTGATATCTCTAGGAGAAGTAAGGAATAGAATATAAAGCTCAGAGTAAAAATCCCTCCTATTTTCAAGATGCTAGAAATATTCTTAGATCTTAGAAACCATAGGATTCAATTTTCTCATGGCCCTGATGTCCAGTGTATCTGCTAGCTGATCCTTACTTCGCATATTCTAAAAGTCAACTCAACAAGTATACACTGTACTAGGCACCTGGAAAAATATAAAGATTAGAAAAGATAAAATAATTTCTCATAGAATTTATAATTTAGAAAGATAAAACAGAAACACACAACTATAAGCATAAAATATCATATACATATGCATAATGCAATGATATATATCCCATATACTTATGTATGTACATTTATATACCATATACTTATATATATTATATATTTATATATAAATATATATATTTATACCATATGCTTATATATGTACATTTATATACCATATACTTATATATACACTTTATATTATATATGTATATTTATACCATATACTTATATATACACACTTACATACAATATACTTATATATATACATTATATATTATATGTAAATATGAATATTTATACCATATACTTATATATACACATTTATATACCATATACTCAGGTATAAACATTATATATATACATATTATATATAAACATGTATATTTATACCATATATATACTTATATATACACATTTATATCATATTATATATATATATATACATATATGAAATTTTATGCTTTATAGTTGTGTGTTTCTGTTTTATCCTTCTAATTTATATGTACAAGTATATGTGTATATGTGTGTCACTATAAGGATCAGGGAGAAGCTAGATACAACGAATAGAAATACCAGTCCTGGATTCAGGATTTAGAAAGATTAATCTTCCTGACTTTAAATATGACCTCAGACACTTACCAGCTGCATAACCCTGGGCCAGTCACTTCATCCTGTTTGTCTCAGTTTCCTCATCTATAAAATGGTCTGGTTCAGTATTTTTGCCAAGAAAACCCCAAATGAGATCGCAAAGAATTGAACGTGACTGAATGATAAAAAATATAAGTAAATAAATATATATATGTATGATTATATGAATGAACACACACTCATAGAGACTGTCCTAAAATTCCTGTATTCAGAGGCAGCTAATTGCTATTATGGATAGAATCCGACTTCAAATTCTGCTTCTGATACTTACTGACTGTGGAACTCTGGATAAATAAGTTTTACCTTTAGGAACTTCAGTTTCTTCAACTATTAAATGGGAATAATAATAGCACCCACTTCTCAGGCTTGTTATGAGGCTTAAATTAAATAATACCCACAAGATGTTTTGTAAACCCTAAAGAACTAGATAGTCTAAATGTATTTTGAGGATGTATCTGGGAGCTCAGGAAGAATAGGGTATTTATATGATAACAATCTAAGGTTGGATCCAGCAGGGGGATGGGATTTGACAAGCATGTAAGTGTGTGGGACAGAGGGTGAAGGTTTTACCAAATTCCTTATTCTTGTGCTCCTGTTCATGCAATGATGAGGATAGTTTCCAGCTTGGGAAGCTCGGCACATCTCAAATTCAAGACTGTAATTGAGTTTGGTTTTGAGTGCAGAGTTAGGGAGAAGTACACAGAGAGCTCAGATCATTGGATGAAAATATGACTGAAGAAATGCTCTCTCTCCTCCGCTTTGTTCCAGACTTTCTTGATATCAGCATGGGTAGAGACAGCTCAAAATCTGACTTTTTGCTGGAAGTCTTTTCCCCAAATCCATCTTTGAGGTTATTTCCCATTTACATTGTTTGCATCTTGGATATACATAATTACTTGCTTGGTGTCTTCTCAATAGAATGTGAGCTTTTGAGGGTAATGACTGAGTTTTTGGAATTCCCAGCCTTTAGCACAATGTTTGATACATAGAAGGGTTTGATGAATGCTTGTTGATTATCTCCCACGTGATGTTCTGAGCCTCTTAGCATCTTTCCAGGGTGTTAGACCCTATGCCGATAAAATTTGAGCATCCAAAAAAGCTTATCATTGTGCATCTAGAAAAGCTGTTATTGGAGTGAATCAGCATGGGGAAATGCAAGATTTCACCTGCACCCTTCTGCCTCCCCTCTCACACTTGATGTAAGTCACAGTTCAAAGGAAAAATTTCACCAGACACCAGGATACTCACCAGCACTTGGGGCCCTCAAATTATAGTTGACTGGCTCATCCATAGTCATTGGATCAGAAACCCTGAGGGTCTTCCCCTCCCAGATTAATTCCTTTTTCAGGATTCAATAAAAAAGGCCATTCTTTGCCTTATTTCTTACCTATTCTTAATCACTGATTGGACATTGTCTCAGTCAAACTGTTAAAAAAAAAAAAAACCTTATTTTAAAAAGACCCAGGTCTCCCTCTGCATCCAGGTCCATCTCGACTTGTTCTGATCTATATCTGGCTATATCTAACTCCTATGGTTCTGGAGGATAAAGGATGGCAGGTGAGCTTGCACAGCCCTCCCTCACTTAAATTCAATTCATTTGCATGTCATATTTGTCTTTGAGAATGAAGGACAAACAATAACAGTGCAAAGTGCTATGATCCACATTGACTCTTTATTCCAAGAGACTAAATGTAGGTCTCACACCCACTGTTCATACTTTTAGCAGCCATCATTCTTTACTCTTCCAAGTCTCTCAGGAAGATGGTTTACTGTGGATAATACCACAAATCATGGTAAAAAACATAACAAAAAAATGTTTGTAGGCAGCTCAAGAATATTTCATACAGCTCCCTATCACCTTATTATATCACAGAGGAGGAATACAAAATAAGAATAGAAAGGAGGGGTAACAATATCTAGGTTTTAACAGATTGCGGAAAGCTTTGATGGAACTTGGCTTAATAAGCAATAGGGATTCAATGAAAATTGTTGAAGAGAGGAGTGAGAGAACCAGATCAATGAATTAGGAGAATTAATCTACTATTGTGATATGCACAATAAATATGGGGAAATAGATTAGAAAAAGGAAGAATAGTTAGGAGCCTATTCCATCTAGTCTAATACCTTATTTTATAGATAGAATGGAAGGAAGGGTAAACAATATCTAGGTTTTAATAGATTATGGAAAGCTTTGATGGAACTTGGTTTAATAAGCAATAGGGAACCAATGAAAATTGTTGAAGGGAGGAGTAAGAGAATCGGATCAATAATTAGGAGAATTAATCTACTATTGTAATATGATTGATAGATATGGGGAAATAGATTAAGGACAAGAAGAATAGTTAGGAGACTATTCCATCTAATCTAATACTTTATTTTACAAATAAGGAAATTAGACTCAAAGTATTGAGTGATTCAGAAATAAATGGTAAAAACCAAGATTTGAACCCAGGTCTTTAGTCCTCAAAATATCACTCTATGCCATACTGCCCTTCAATTTTTGTTCATCCTTCATTTTTGAAAAAAGAGCAATGACATCCTTATCCAGGATCAGAATTATGCACAGGGTAGGGAACAAGGCTGAGATGGCAGAGAGGGTAAGGAGAGATAAATAGACTTACCTGTCAAGACCAGTAAGTCAGTCAGTTGGCAAGCGTTTATTAATCACCTACTATATGTCAGAGCTGAGGTTTAAAAAAAAGGCAGAAACAGTTCCTATTCTCAAGGAGCTCCCATTGTAATAGAGGAGACAACAAGTAAATAAAAAGACACATACAAGAGACATACAGAAGTCGGAGGTGTACTCAGAACAGGAGTCAGGCTGATTCTTGATAAAGCTTCCCTGTAATGCATGTTGTCTCCCAGTTCTAGCATCAGTCCGAGCTGCTAGGACCCCAGTGATGCATTTGAGAAGGTGGCCAATAAAATCTATGAAAGTATTTTAAATTGCATGAGACTTTTCCTCTGGCCTCCTTTGCTGCCCTACTGTAGACTTAATAATTCACTGCCAGTGTTTCTCTGAGAATTGAACTTGTAAATCTTTTTCCCATCTGGCATTGAATGCTTCTAACCATGATTTGGGGTGAAACTAAATCTAATAAACCTCCTATAAAGTTCCTGAAACAAGAAATTCGCTTTTGTTATTTATATGTTTCAGCCGTCCCCATCCCCTTCAAAGAGGAAGGGTCTTCTTTTATTTGTTTCTCTACCATTGTCCTTAGTGGAGAAGGAGAAGGGGACTGAGAGTGGAGCATGAAACACCTGCAATAGAATGAAACTGACAAGCCGGCATCATTCTAAATGGGATGTTTGTGTAAGTTCTCCCCCAGGGCATCAGCATCACTTTAGACAAGACCAAAGCGCTGATGGACCGGTGATGGGTCAGTGGTTTATAATTTGCCTGCTAGTGTCAATGGCTTCCCACTGTCACTGCTTACAGAGTGCCTTCGGGGAGGAAGAAACCAGAGGTCGTTTTGGTTTGGGTTACTTGTTCTGTCGATGGGTTTTTCTTTTCCTTCAAATTACTATTATTTTTATTTTTAGACACCTATAAAAATGACAGCAAGGTAGAGTGTGGATGAAGTGGTCTGTTTACAGTGGATTTAGAATGAGTCATAGACATGTAGTAGAGTCCCCAACTCCAGCAGGGTCATGGAATTGGATCCCTTCCACTCACCCCCAGGAGGGAGGCTTGCCACAAGCAGTGACAGTGATGAATTAGAATCTGAGGAGAGAAAAAGCAAACTGAAAAACTGGGCTGGGAACAAGACTTTTGAGAGGCCACAGAACGATAATTCCTCAGCAAGCCAGAGCATCCCTGGGCCTTTGCCACTTCTGATTTTGCAGTGCCTTTGGGAAGATCTTTAACTCTTTCAGGGGAGAGAGTTCAATTGCCCTCAGTTAGCAGAGAGACTTTTGGCCAGTGTGTGTGTGTGTGTGTGTGTGTGTGTGTGTGTGTGTGTGTGTGTGAGTGTTTGTGTGTTAGAGATAGAGACAGAGAGAGATGAAAGAATTAAAGAGAGGGAAAGAGAGAGAGGGAGAGATGAAAAGAGAAAAAAGAGAAAGAAGAGAAAAGAAAAGAAAAGAAGAGAGAAAGGAGGAAAAAGAAGGGGAAAGAAGGAAGTATTTGACCTGTCCATTCTAAAAGTAAGAAGGGAACAAAGACTGCATAAATTGCTTTACAAGAACCCTGTCCAGGACATAAAAGTTGTACAAGATCATTTCTTCTCTATGGTGTGTTCTTTCTGACATCAGGGGAACTTCCCTGTCTTTGGATGGCAGTGTCCAACTCTTTCATGTCTCCTGACTTGTCCACCTCCTGCTAACCCCTTTAGATTTGATTCTCCATGAACTCTACCTTGGCCACACTCACAACTTAGACCAAGTATTCCTAACTTTTACTGTGTTATGAATCCCTTGGGCAAAGCCTATGGTTCCCTTCTTAGAATCATGTACATAAAATAGAAACATGTATATAAAATATAAAAATATTATGTGCATAAAATATATAAATATAAATGTCATGTATATAAAATATTTACATAAAATGTAAAAACATAAAAGAAAATATATGATTATAAAGGAAACCAATTCTCTTGAAATATAGCTATCAATATTTTTATTTGAAGTTCAGAGACCTAAAGTTGAGAAGTCCTGACTTGGACTATGTCCTCCTGCCCCAAGAGAGTTCATTCTCTGAATTTATTTAGCCTTACTCACTTCCATATTTATGATCTATGACAGCCTAGCCCACCCCAAGAGAGGCAAACACATAACAATCCACTGGGGTTGGTTAGGGATGAGCAACTGTAACAATAAAAGTAGAAGGGGGGAACTAAGTAAGGAATTTCAAAGGAAGAAATAGGATGTGATGTAAACTGGATATAGGGAAGTGAAGAAAAAGGAAACATGAAGCATGACTCAAGATTTCAAGCTATTGTGGACATAGTGAAACCATCACTAGAAAGATGAATTTGGCAGGAGAGCCTCTCTGGGAGATTATGATTGTAACTTGGATTTCTTAGATAGGCAATAGTGCAACATCCAGGTAAAGATGACCTGTGAGTGTTTGCAGATATGGTCATGGGAAGCATCAGAGACATTCACAGCTTGAAGGGATCACGGAGTCCCTTTAAGCCAAGCAGCTCAAACTATACCAGAAAAAGAGGCTTGTCCCTCCAACCATCACTGAAAAACCAACAATAGTCACCTAGCTTTTGCCTTAAGTGGCTGGGAGAGAGGAGGAAGAAGGTGATGGATGTGGAAACAGGGGCCTTCTGTGGCAGCCTATTCCATTTTTGTTATGGTTCAAAAGCTGATCTTGTATTCCCAAAGATCTGGGTTCAAATCCTGACTTCAACACATATTGTCTTTGTGATTCCAGGCAAGCCACATGGTTCCCAGGCACACATACCAATCATTTAGTATCGGTAGAGGAAATCTTCTCACTGAGAATGCCTTATCCTGAATGAATCAAAAGAAAACAGGTTAGGAAGACTTTCTTTCCATGGAGCCAAAATTACTCTCACAGAGTTAATCACTGGAAATGTGAAAGAGTATCATGGGACTAAGCCTAAAGGAAAGTCTAGGAAGAAGGGTAGACAGGGAAGGAGAGAACAGAATGCTAGAACTGGGAAACATCCTAAATCCTAAGTAGGGAGGAGAAAGTTTTGACAAAGGTCACCAAATCCTACAGAAAATCCATAAAGACTAAGGTAAGACTGTTGGGCATGGTGGTTGGTGTGGATGGTGTTCTTGGTAGAATAGTGCAAAGAGAAGCCATTCTGCAAGGAACTGAGGAGAGAAAACTCAGAAATGAAACAATGGAAGCTACTTTAGGATGGGATTAAGAATTCTGGTATAGAAAAAAAAAAGGAGAAAGCTCAAATGGGACCTCTTCTCAAGAGATCATCTGTTTTTGTGCTTCATTATACACATGATATTCAAGGTCTGGCAGATAACTCTAGCTCTATCCAGAATAATAACTAAATGAATTCAGCACCTTATCTTCTGGGGAACTAATGAGAGCCCCAATTTCCCTTTAGCTTTTTTCAGATGGAAGCATTCTTTGAAATGATAATGGGCAAAGCCCATTCACTTTACACAGCTGCTATATGTCAGAGCAGGGCTGAGATAGTTAGTGAGGTTTTCTACCCACAGCTGGTAGAAAGTGTCATTTAAAGGCTCTGGCCTTCTGTTCCTGGATATTTCCCTTAGTGCCTGGGAGAGAATGTGTGATAGAAGGCCTACCAACGGTGGCAAACACTCAGAAGACAAGTTAACTCTTAAAATGTACACACAAACACATATATACATATATATCTATATATGTACATGTGTAGATACAATAATATCTAGCATTTTTATAGTTCTTAAAGGTTTGCAAAACACTATACAAATATTATTTCATTTTCCTCATATAACTAATTTGGGAAGGTTGGTGCTATTATCCCCATTTTAAAGATGAGGAAACTGAAGCAGGCAGCAATTAAGTGATGTACCCAGTATCACACAGCTAGCCACATTTGAGCTTAAGACTTTCTGATTTGGTGGAGTACAGAGTGGTTGAGGGATGATATAGAACATGAGAAAGTCTTGGTTGTCATTTGGGTCTATAATTTCATCCATATTAGAAACTCTCAATATGGAAACTTCCTCCATCTAGGGAAATTGGCAACTCCTCAGCTATTTAAGCCTTAAGACAGTCAATCAACAATCATTTCTTAAGTGTCTGCTATGTGCCAAATATTGTACTAATCGCTGGAAATATGGAGAAAAGCAAGACAATGAAATGAGATGAGATGAGATAAGATGAGAGCCATAGAAAAATGAAAATGTACAAGAACTATTGCCATAAGGAATGAGTTGAGACAGCAGTGGCAGTGTGCCCAGCTGGGGACACTCCCAGCTCTCTACTTAGCTGCTCTAATCATAAGACTCTTCTTTCCAACATAGGGGTGACTTTTGCTTAGAGGGAGAGGTGTTGATTTTGGACAAGCCACCAAAGGGTTGGCTGCTGAGTTCCGATAAGCCCTTCAAACTTTGGAGACCTATGAAAGACTTCCCCCAAACCTTGCTGGGCTGCTAAAGTAGGCTTCTGGCAACATTTAAGTAAGTAGCCCTATCTATATTTCTACATCTGGTCCTGGCTAGAACCCAGAAATCCAGAGGTATGCAACAGTGATAACTGGCTTTAACTTCAGGGGAAGTTTGTTGAACAATCCAAAGTTCAGGATTCATTGGGTTATTAGGGGTAAGGCTAGAGAAATGTGTCATATTAGAAATATTGGACTAGCTCCATTTGCATGCCTTTCCCCAGTCATTATGTTTTTTTTTAAATAATATCTTTATCTTTTGTTTCTCAAATTAACCTGAACTCATTTCTATCTGCTCAGAAGATGCTTCCCAGCAGAGTTGTAACTAGTTCTAATTGTCCCTGGAAGAGATTCTGTTCAGAAAATAATAAATTTAGCCATGGAAGGTTCCTCAAAGGCTATCAAGTCCAACTTCTTCAATGTATAGATGAAGAAACAGGGACTCAGAGAGGCTAACAGATTTTCCCAATATCACACACATAATAAGTGCTAGAAACAGGATTGTAACTCAGGGCCTCTGACACCAGAACCAGTATTCTCCTAACTTCTTTCTAAGCAGAAATATGCAATGGTAAAATAGAGGGGTAGGTCACTTAATCAATTAACAAGCATTTATTAGGTACTCACTATGTGTCAGGAATTGGGTATATAAACACACACAAAAGTTAAATAATCCTTCCTCCCAAGGAACTTCTATTCAGGATGACACACAAATATGTGTACATGTATGTGATATATAACTATATTTGATCCTCTTGTTTTTTTTATTAAATGGTATTTTATTTTCCCCCAGTTATATGTCAAGAAAATTTTTTGCCTTCATTTTTACAAGATTTTGATTTCCAATTTTTCCTTTCTCCCTCTTTCAAATAATATACACAGCTTAATATATTTATTGTGTGCTATTATGTAAAACATATTTCCATATTAGTCCCAGTTGTGAAAGAAGAAACAAATTAAAAGGGAAAAAATCACAAGAAAAAATAAGGTAAGTGAAAAAAATGTGCTTTGATCTGTATTCAGAAACCTTCAGTTCTTTATCTGGATATGGATAGCGTTTTCCTTTGTGAATCCTTTGTACTTACTTGTGTTGGATAATTGTATTGTTGAGAAGAGCTAGTTACATAATAGTTGATCATCAGACAATGTTGCTGCTGCTGTGTACAATGTTTTCCTCTTCTGCTTGTTTCTCTTTGACTCAGTTCAAACAAGTCTTTCCAGGTTGTTCTGAAAATTGTCAGTTCATCATTTCTTATTATGCTATAGTATTCTACTACATTCATATGCCATAATTTGTTTAGCCATTCCCCAATTGATGGTTAATAATTCTTACTCCCAAGAAACTTCTATTAAGGGTAATGTACTCACACACACACACACACATACACACACACCTGTATGTGTATATGATAAATAAATATATATGATTCCCTATTTGGAGTTCTTCAAGCAGATGCTAGATGTTCATCTAGTGGGTGGCCACAGTGAGGACTCCTTTCACATAAGATTGGACTAAATGACCACCCTGATCCCTTCTATCTGTAATATTCTGGGCTCCTGTGATTCATTCAATCTAGGAAATGGAGGCTCACAGGTCTGACTAAAGGGTTTGGGGAAAGCAAGGTGGGCTTGAAAAGAGGGGTGCCATGACAAATTTCAATCTAATGTAAAGGGGGAAGTTCCTAATAATCAAAGCTATTCAAAAGCAGAATGCCCTTCTTTCAGAAGTAGTGGGATTCCTTTTCATTCATGTCTTCAAAAAAAAGTTGGATGGTTATTTATTGATAGTGGGATTCTTTTTCGGGTATGGATCAGATGAAATGGCCATTGAGATCACATCAAATTCTAAAACTCTGTGATTCTGTCATGAGATCTTGGAGTAGAAACTGAAGGGCACGGTTGAACCACTGATTTCTTAAGGATTATGGCGTGTGACTCAGGACTCACAACAAAGAGGCCTGCCATGGGGTAGAGTCTACTAGTGATTTTCATTTAAACTTGTGCTAGTGAGGAACTAGTCAGACACTAGAAATAAGACACTAGAAATAAAAAAGAGAAACAAAGGAAAAGATCATTCAGCTACCTCTAATTCAGTAGGTCTGCTTGGTTTGTTGTTGTTTTTCTTTCAAATAACCAAGTACTTACTTTGTTATCTACTATGAAGACTTCTAAACAGTTCAATGATGCTCAGGTAGTTATCACAATTTGTGATGAATATTGTAATGATTATTAACTAATCAAAGATGTATAGAGAGTCCTTTTGGGTAAGCACTGCCCTAACTGTTTGTTATACCTGACAGATTCATGTTCTTTCCCTTAACATCTCCCCCTCCCAATTTTTTCTTTTATGTTAAATATACGATGTTATCCTCAGAAGGAGGATTATCTGAGAGCAGAATTGGCAAGGTTAAACACTATCTATAAAAAACATTCAGCTGTACTGTGAAATGAATTACATAATATATCAGTCATCTACCTGGCGTTCAAAAAAAAAACTCTGCAAATGCATTTTCTGTTCAGTCTGGGTGAGTATTTTATATTTTGCTTCCCTTCCCATGAAGGTAAAAATGACCTTGGTTATTAGGAAGTGAAGATATATTGGACTGGTTAGAATCAACACAGTTCCATTTCATTTACCCTCTGCTAAAATTGCAAGGAGTGGAAATAGAGATTGAATTTATTTTACTATATATTGCCTCATTTGAACTTTAGTAAAGCATTAGCTACTAAGGGGCACCCTTCCCCCTCCCATAATCTCTTATTGATAGCATGTTAAGGAAATTGCCTTGACTTTATTGATTCTGAGCTATGAGGTACAACGTAACCACTGGTGTGTTAAACTGAGAAAATGTATGCTATACTGCCTTAGCTGGGATGTAATTCAGTGATAGGGCAGCAGTATTTCCCTATAGAGCAGTCTCTGACTTAGAAAAAAAATTACAAATTAGGAGAGAACCATTCACCTTCGAGGGCCATCTTTCCTTGATGGTCCCATTTTTAAAAGTAACGTCAGATCCCTCCAATGTTGTAACAAAATACAAAAAGAGCCCTTTGCAGAGAAAATGGTGGCACTGAAAGGTCAGTTGCCTTAATTAGCAAGAACTGATATTTTTATAATGGTTCTTAAAGTTTACAAAATACTTTACCTACGTGGTCTCATTTTCTCCACCAAACAACCCTATGGGTTTTTATTATTAGTGCCATTTTATAGATAAAAAACAGAATCTCAGGGAGACTGAGTGATTAGTAATGACAAGATGTATAAGAAGTAGCATAAAATATAACAGAAGATATGTGTAGAGAATTGGTGGACCTACAATGGCATGATCTGACCATGGGCATGAGACACAATATATAAATAACCTGTGCAGTGCTCTAGTAAACACAGACTATATTAACACTATATTGAGAGGGTCCCACTTCCCCTGTAAAGGATTTATGCGAGAACAGAGACTAAGTTCATTAATGAAAAGACATAAAGGAGTCGAAAGGAGTGTTATTAGATCAAATGTCCTTATTGATGAGATCACAGATCCATTGACATAGTGAAATCTCTTCCAATAGGGAGCCTCCCTGCTTTTGGTCTTAATAGGCAATTCTATAACTTAAATACTGAGTTCTGGCTATAATTTTGCTCTCTTCCAATTTGTTTACTCTTTTCAATGTCAAACCCTCATCAACAAATTTTTTTTGGTCACCAAATGGGGCCATCTATTTCTTCTCTTCAAAATCCAGCTTGACTTTGAAGACAGAGAAATCTGTCTAGTAGAATCAAGCACAACTCAGAGCTATGATGTTTGTACAGCATTAGATCATGTTAATATTAGATATAATCCAATATAAATCCTCTTAGTGTCAGGGCCACTATAAGGGTGGATATAATTGCTTGGGGCTTAAAACAAATTTGTACTCTTTCCTCCCCTTGGAGTCAGTTCCAATTAGGCCAAGGGAACTTTCTAATCCCACAGAGGTTCTAATTAGGACATAACAGCCCATTGCTGACAATCTGGTTTTGTCCCTAAAGAGATGTGGAGGTAGTAGCATATTTATTACATTCATATAACTGTCAAACAAATAGAATGGCTTGGTGGGGGCCACCTGCCTCTCCATCATAGATGAAGCTTTAACAGTGCCCTGGAATTCTTCTCTGATGAAACCATAGAACTGATCATCTCTCTTTTTATACATAAGATCTTAGGGATAAAAATAGTGAGCTTCTGGATCCCTGATTCATGGGACTATAGATTTAAAACTGGAAGGGATCTTTTAGAGGTGACCTAGTGCAGCTCCCTCTTATTTTAAAATACATTTTTATTGATGTCTTTTGTCTCTTTTATCCACCATAATTCCCTCCAGTATCCTCTCCCATCTCCCTCCCAGGGAACTATACAATATAAGAAATAATATTTTAAAGGGAAAAAAGTAACATAACATCAATACCTAGAAAAATTATGAAAATGTGTGCAATATACAATACTTGTAGATCTCTCACTTTTGAAAAGGATAAGATAGGCATATTTATTCATTCAAATCATGCTTTTTTAAAAAAATAATGTTTCACATTTGATTTTTTATGGGGGGTTTTCCATCCATATTGTTCTCATTGTATATATTGTTTTCTTGTATATATTGCTTTCTTGGCTTTACTTACTTCACTCTGAATTAGTTCATATAGCTCTATCCATGCTTCTCTGTTGTTTATCACATTTATCGTTTCTTGCAGCACAGTAATATTCCATTCCATTTGTTTACCACAATTTATTTAGCCATTCCCCAGTTGATGGGCATCTATCTCCTTTGTTTCCAATTCTTGGCTAGCACAAGATGTACTGCTATAAATTTATTGTTATGTATGGGGACTTTCTTAGTGGTGCCCTCTTTACCAAATCCCTCTTGTTACAGGTAACAAAATTCAGGCTAAGTGGCTTGCCCAAAGTTGCCCAGCAACAGAAATGAGATCTGGTCCCAGAATCTCTTATTTTAAATTAAATTCTCCTGGAAACCTCTAGAGACAAAGTTCTTCAGGAGTGATTTCAACTTGGAGTCCACAGATAGAATTTAGAGGGTCTGTGAACTTGTGTGGGAAAAAAAATTACATGTTTATTTTCATCAACTGTTTAAAAATATTATGAGAAGGGGTCCATATTCTTCATTAGGGGCTTATGATTGAAAAATGTTAAGAACCCCAGTTCTATTGGATGATCTAGAAATAATCAATTTAATTCAATAAGCATTTTAAACACTATGTTCTAGGCAATCCCATGTGCTAAGAATTGAAGGTGGAAAACATGACCCACTTCTTGCCCTAAAGAAGCTTACTATCTGCAAATAACTGGATTGTGAGAAATTCTCTCTTTGTAAATAGTTCCAGACAAGTCTTGCCTTTGATATATCTTTCTAGAATTCTAAAGTGAAAAGTGACTCTAGAATCGAATCTTTTGGGCTCTCTGTAGCCCAAACCTGAAGGAGAGGGAGAATCTGTTTTCATAGGGAGAAAAAAAAATTCCACAACTTCTGTTGGTAATCTATTAGAAAGTGTAACAGCTTCCCTTGTCAGGAAATTCTGCCCAAGGGGGTCTCCTGGGAAGCAGACACCTCTGAAGTGCTAAGCCTCAGGCTAGAAAGTGCCTGGGAAGGTGTATTTACTCTGGGAAGAAGTAATTTACATCTATCCTGTTCACAGGGTTCCTTCCTGATTGGAGAACCAGGACTTTGGGTCAGCCCCACCCTGGGGGCCCAAGTACTTATGCTCCCATCTCCATCAATTGAGTTACCTTACTGCTTACCTTTTTTCTTGCCATTGCTCACTTCAAATATGTCCCTGGTCTTTTCCTGATCTGTGTGAAGGAAGCATCTGAATTAGCCACTTTGTTCTCATTTTGTCTTGTCCAAAGGATAGAAGAGGTATCTTAGAAGAGGACTGATGTATCTCTGAGATTGCCTTTTATCTAATTTAAAGCTCTCATACTACAAGTTAAGCATAATTTTTCCATTGATCACCAAAGCCTAAGAGTTCTTCACCTTCTTTGTGTCATGAATGCCTTTAGAAGCCTTGTGAAGTCTACAAATCCTTCCTCAGAATAATACTTTTAAATGCATAAAATCAAATTCATGGGATTATAAAGGAAATCAATTGTGTTGGAAGAAAACCATAATTAATTTTTTCCCATTCAGATCTATGGATATCCTTGGGGAAGGAGATCTATGGATCTCAGGTTAAGAGCTCCCTTAGAAACTTAGTCCTGAAAAGGACCTTGGAGACAATACAAGTTTTCAAAGCAATTCTCAAAGGGAGTACTGTAAAATTTTGGATAAAAATAAATTTATAAATAATTTGACAGGCAGCATGGTATAGTGCCTAGAGAGCTGATCTTGAAGTCAGGAAGACCTGAGTTCAAGCCTTGCTTTTGACATGATGGTAAACATGGTGGGAACTTAATGAACCAATGCATTAGAAAGACACTGTCAACTTTTTAGAGGTATTCCTACAACCTAGAGGGGATATAATATTAGCTGAGCTCTGGGGATCCAACCTGCCAGTTCAGTGAGGTGCAATGAACAACAGTTGCTGACTTGTATTGGCAGAGGACATTTCCTTACCTGCAAACTCCCTATACAGTTGAAATCCAGTCTTTATGAGCATCCCATATAAACAAATAAATTACACACAATGTTCACAAATAAACAAAATTTGCCTACGCCAAAGATGCTCTTACCTTGAAATAAACTAGAATTTAAACTCACAAAAAACTCAACCAAGATGTGACTCATGAAAGGAAACTGCTCAAACACCATTCTCCTAGCTGGTCTCTAATGTTGCCAATTAGAGTTTTCAGTGAGTTATAATTTTTCATGGCAAAGAATGCATTGCACAAGCAAAAATAATTAGAGAACCATTGACTTAGTCCAAATCCTCATTTTATGGGGTAACCTTTTACATTCATGAAGTCCATCTTGTCTGCTCCAAAGAATACCAGTTGTCTTAACAATTCATAGGTCTTGTGCTCTACTTATTCTATTTTCTTTGGGGCTCTTCTAAGTTCTATACATTATCCAAAGTTTTCTGAAGTTGAGCCAGCAATGATGTCATGGTGGTATACCCAGCGTAGAACTGGTGGGAAGGATATTTAGCTGATGTATGAGCTGCCATTTAGTCAGAAGAGGAAGACCAAGGTGGCTAAAGAGTGGGATTGGTTGAAGGAACTGGGAATATTTACCATGGGACAGAAAAGACTCAAAGGAGATATGATTGTTGTCTTTAAGCATATGAAGGGCAGTCAGTAAGAGAAACGGGGCTTGATTTTCTGGGTCTTGTTGAGCAGAACTAGGAACACAATGGATAAAGGTGATAGATTTTGGCTTAATTATAAGGACAAATATTCTTACAGTCAATGAATTAAGCTAGCTTGGGAAACATAAGGTTTTCCATCACTGGAAGCTTTCAAGCAAAAGTTCTTCAACCACTTTTTTTTTGTGAAGATCATTCTGACTTATTTTATTAAAGCTTTTCATTTTCATAGCATATGCTTGGATAATTTTTCAACATTGACCCTTGCAAAACTTTCTGTTCCAAATTTCCCCCCTTCTATCTACCCCCTCCTCTAGATGCAACTAATCCAATATATGTTAAACATATTAAATATATATTAAAATATTTAGCATGTATTGGACTACCTGCCATCTAGGGGAGGGGGTAAGGGGAAGGAGGGGAAATTTTGGAATAGAAGGTTTTGCAAGGGTCAATGTTTAAAAATTACCCATGCATATGTTTTGTAAATAAAAAGCTTTAATAAATATATATGTTAAATCCAGTATATGTGTGCATATTTATACAATTATCTTGCTGCACAAGAAAAATCAGATCAAAAAGGAAAAAAATGAGAAAGAAAACAAAATTCAAGCAAACAATAATAAAAAGAGTGAAAATGCTATGTTTTATCCACATTCAATTCCCAAAATTCTCTCTCTGAATGAAGGTGGTTCTGTTCATCACAAGATCACTGGAACTCATCTCATTGTTCAGAAGAGCCACATCCATCAAAATTGATCATTGTATAATCTTGTCGTGTACAACATCAACCATTTTTAGGGATATTAGAGAAGGCATTCTTATTTATATACAGATTGAGTTTTGATCAGGGGTCAGCCAAATCTGCTGTTTTTGTCCTGCCTGAAAACTAAGAATTTTTTTTTAAATTTTAAAATAAAGCTTTAATTGTATTTAAAATTGTAAAAATCATTCATAGTTCCTTTATGTACCAAAAAAAAACCAGACAGCTGACTGGATTTGGCCCTTGAGCCACAATTTGTTGACACCTGGGTCTGGTCTCTAAGGTTTCTTTCCATTTTGAGATTCTGCAATTCTTTAAAGGCATGAATATAGGTTAAAAGTGAATAATTTCAAGAGGAGATAGACGCTGAACAAGGGAATCACTTCTATAAATGTTATTAACTCTTTCCTAATTACACTAGCTACCCTATCATGCTGTCTTTGGGATTTCTGCCACAAGACTGTGTAGGAAACAGAAATGCTAAAATGAAGTTCTTTTGGTACTTCCAGTTAAAAATTATCTTATTAAGGACCTACATCAGACCTTCCTTATTCTGAATTTTGTCCCATAAGGGAGGTGTAAGTAAGATCCTAGTGTACATCATGACCTCATGGAGCTATGGAGAAAGCTATAAACCCAGGAAAAATGGTCTTGTACTCTGTCACTGATTTTGTATCTGTGTGATCGTGGGCAAGTCAAATAATTGCAGAAACTCGGAGTTGGTTGGCATCTCAGAGACCATCTAATATAATTTGTACTTAAATAAGACCATTTCTATAATACTTGCGACAATGATTGTTCAGTCTTCTTGAAAAGATAGCTAATGGTGGGAGACTCCATTCCCTCCTGAGGCAGCTTCTTTCATTTTCAGATTATTCTTTAAACACTTCTCCACCTTCATAATAAATCCAGGTTTGCTTCTCTGGATTTTCTATACATTGTTCCTACTTGTGTCTCCTGAAGTTTAGCAGAACAAGTAAAATCTCATTTCTATATAACAGACCATACTCAAATTTTCCCTTCTTCAGGTTCCTGGAATCCTCTCCAGTTCTTACAACCAATTCTCAATGGCATCATCTTAAGACCTTTCTATGTCTTGTCCTCTCTTGGTTCTTAGTGGATAGAGTGCGTGGTCTGGAATGAGGAAATCCTGAGTTCAAGGCTGACCTCAGAGATTTACTTAACTTAATTTACTTAATTTTACTTAACTGTGTGACCCTGGAAGTCAGTTAACCTCAGTTTGTTTCTTCATATGTAAAATGGGAATCATAACAATACTTACCTCTACAGATAATATCTTTAAAGTATTTAGTACAGTAAATATTAAATACGCTTGCTTCCTCTTCCTTTTATGGCGGTTAGGACAGAGAGAGCAGGTTGCTATACTATGCTATGCTATTCTCTCCAGCTTGTCAATATTTTTTTTGACAAAATGGGATACCTAGAACTGAATACAATTCATTAGATGTGGTCTGCCCAAAGCACTTTAAAGTTTGCCTTTTTTCACCTCAGCTCTGTGAGATAAATAGTGGGGGGTTGATTGAGTGAATCAATCAAATCACTCAGTCACACTTAAAGTAACCAATAAGACATCATCCTCTGACACCTCTGTCAACTGAGATCACAGCAATTGAACCAATCAATCAAAGGTGTGAACCAGGTTGGGAATCTTTTTCATCAAAGTATTTCAGTTATGTGTGACTGGAAGTCTGTTTGGATTGGTTGAGGGAATTAGCTCTGGCCTATGTATTTTACAAAGGGAATGAGTCTCTCCTATGAGTTTATATAAACGAGGAAGTTGTTTTGGAATTGGAGAATCAAGTGTATAGCAGGGGAAAGAAGAAAAAGCCTTATTCTTGATGAATAACTATGTGGGAAGAAGAAGAATGCTATGCCCTAAGGTGTTCCCTCTACTCCTTGGCTGGAGAAATACTTTGTGAACTTAGGGGATGCAGTGTCTTTAGGATAGTGTCTATATCAGGAGTCCAGGACAGACTAGACTCTGTGAGAAAAGATGAACTAAAGATTCTATAAAAAAAAAAAAAAAAAAAAAAAAAAACTCAGTAGAAAAATGGCACCATGTGTAAGGGATGCATCTTGAGGACTTCAGCAAAAGCACTTCCAGAAGCTATGAGTTATTTTTTGTCACATTTTTTAAAGCTTGATCCCACTTACTCCTGAACTTTGTATATAGTAGTGGGAGAATTTGTCATACACTTTTAGGGGAATATTTTATACCAATTTATGCTACTATACTAAATACTAACTTCTAAAAGATGATTATTTGGATGATGAGTTGATATCAACTTGTAATCATTGAGGTAAATATGTTGGTGAGAACTCATGAGCATGGAAAAATGCCATCTACTCCTTTTAACCCTTTTAACCCAGAGGTCATGTAATAGTGACTGAGCTCTGGGGATCTAGCTTGCCAGGTCAAGTGAAGTTTGGCTTTTTATACCACTATAATTATCCCCATTTTTATAAATGTAGAAATTGAAGTTGAGAGAAACTAAATCCATGATCATATACCTAATAAGAGTTTGAAGCAGAATTTGAACCCAGGTCTTCTAAATCCAAATCCAGAATTCTATCTACTACATTCCTTTCTGATCTATTAGCTCTGAATATCAGAGATTGAGGGTCTCAGAGAAGATGCCAAAGGGATGCTTAACAGTTTTTTCGATGATTGGTTTTGAAGGTCCACAAGCACTATTGCCCTCTTTGTTCTGAACATTATTCCTATCAATAGCGTTCTAAGATTGCATTAGGATTTTGAGCTTTCATAACCACTGACCAATATAGAGAGCGCAGTCCAATGAAAGCCCTAAATCTTTTTCAGAATAACTGGTAGCCTATCTAGGTATACCTTCCTCATATTGTACTAAATAAGTTGATTTCTTGAACCAAAGCACAAGACTTTACATTTATTGTTTTACAATTTCATATTATTAGATTTGATGCAACATTGTAGCCTGTTGAGATACTTTTCTTATATCCTAGTCCTATACATATCAATTGTTCCTTCCTGGTTTGTGTCAACTGATAAATGGATAAGGATGATATCCATTACTTTATTCCAGGAGATTTTATTTACAGGAGAAGCATATGGGTGGGGTGGATATGAAGTAAGTTGCAAAATCAAGATTAAAGTTCAAGTTTTGTCTCTGAAAAATGAGTTGTGGCCCATAATCTGTCAGCACCCACAGGCAACTCTGTGCTACTCATCTACAAAGGCAGAGGGAATTTCCTTACTAGGTATTCACCAGGGGTTGGCTAAGCCAATCAAATCAAAGGTCTGAACTAAGAAAGAGACAGACAGAGAGCAACAGAAAGAAACAGAGAGACAGAGACACATATAGAGAGATAAGACAGAGACATACACAGAGAGAGAGAGAGAGAGAGAGAGAGAGAGAGAGAGAGAGAAGTCTAATGATATAGAAATATTAAGCAGCACAGCATCAAGGACAGATTGCCTTCTCCCCCCCCCCAATCCCTTTTATGTTGACAAGTCATTAATAAGCATTCTTTGGGCCTAGCCACTCAACCAATTTCAAATGCTCTTAACTATGCAAGTATCCAACAAGTTTGCTTTCCAAGTAGCTTACCTCTGCCCAAAAGGATAGAATGGAAACTCTTTCAAATGCTTTGCTAAAATCTAATTGACCTATATCTACAGCATTCCTAACTTTTAAATTTGATTTCCTCATCAATAATAAAGATTATTCTGACATGACATGTTCCTAATGATGCCATGTTGGCTTTTTGTAACTACTGCTTCCTTTTCTAGATGTCTAACTATCCCTTTGATTATGTATTCTAAAGATTTGGCAGAAATCAAAGTCAAACTCACAGAGTTATAATTCTCAGATGCCCCCTTTAGTTTTCTGAAAATTAAAGAGACATTTAACCATTGCCAGTTTTATGGTACCTTTCCCATTCTCCTCAGGTTGATTAACTGAACTTATCAAGGACAACTAGATTCTCTCTTACCAAAACACAGCTCTGTACATGTTACCCCATTCTTATCAAAAATTTTCAATGGTGCGGCAGCTAGATAGTGCAGTGGATAGAGCACCAGTCCTGAAGTCAGGAGGACCTGAGTTCAAATCTGGTCTCAGACACTTAACACGTCTTAGCTTTGTGACCCTGGGCAAGTCACTTAACCCCAATTGCCTCAAAAAAGCAAAAAAAAAAAAAAATTTCAATGGTTTCCTACTGCCTCTAAAATAAAATGCAAATTCCTCAGTCAGGCATTCAAATGTGTCCACAACCCGGCTTCCACTTACTTTTCTAGTAAAACTGAACTCTTAGCAATTCTCCACACTCAGCATTCTCCTTTGCAAAATATCTATAAAAAAGATGCTCTTCTCATCTCCCCTTTATAGAATCCTTATATTCCCCAAAACATGGCAGATGCCATCTCCAATATAAGTCTTTCCTGAACTTCTTCCTGAAATAACTTTATTATTGTGTTATTACTTATGTGTGTTATGAATTGTATCTCAATGCTCATTCCCAACCCACAAGAAGAATATAAGTTTCTTGATTGCAAAAACTGTTGGTTTTGTTTAGCACAGTGCTTTATATGTGACAGGTATTAATTAAGATAAGTAATTAAATTGAACTAAATTTCAATCTCCCTTTTTATCTTGGCTTTTCATTCTCTATTTAGTCACATTTGATTACCTTAACTTTTTTCAGCCCTAATTTTCTTATTTTTAAAATAGATCTATTAACACTTGTACTATCTCATAGGATCTTAGAAGCTATGAAATGGACATGTGTGTGTGTGTGTGTGTGTGTGTGTGTGTGTGTAGAGCCAAAAGTGTGCCAGACCCAGAACTGACAGCCAATTGTACATTTTCAGTGTGAACATTTACATCTTAGAAATTAGCAAATACAACAAATCAAGGCTTGATTTATTGTTTTATTGATTTTGTTTCTAGACCTAAGAAAGTGATGAAGAAAATGTTAAGAATAAAATTAAACTTAAAAGTATGTTGGGTTTACTTTTATTTTTCCAGAAAGCTGATTGTTAAACATGTATCAGCACCTTGGCTGTTAGACATGTATTAGCATACTCTTGTAATTAAAATGGATTTTAAATATAACACCAACCTAGAGGTTTTAATATTTAATTTAGCCCAACAGTATAATATGGAATCTAAAAGAACTAGTGTTAGTTTATCCTGTAATTATAATAATAATAACAGTTAATAACTCAGTGTAAATTGTGTGTGTATATTTGTGTTGAGACAGCTAGATGGAAGAGTGGATAGAGCCTAAAGTCAGTAAGACTCATCTTCCTGAATTCAAATCTGACCTCGGTTATTAACTATCTGTGTGATTCTGAGCAAGTTCCTTAATTCTGTTTGCCTTAGTTTCATCATCTGTAAAATGAGTCATAGAGTAAAATGGGAAACCACTCCAGTATCTTTGCCAAGAAAACCTCAAATGGACTCACAGACTCAGACATGATTGAGTAGTAACAAAATAATGTGTACACATGATGTATAAAACATCATATGTACATATTTATATATGCAGGCATACACACAGTCATATGCTTAGCTGATTCATCACTAGTGTATGTGATTCAAACTAAAATAACTAGGGAAAATTTGAGGACTGGTGATAGATTTATGTAGATCTATATTCTCTGTAATGATCTCCTCTATGAATAAATAGCATTTATTAACCAGCCAGCTAGACCGTTGGAGGAAGGAGTGTATTTGTGGATAGCCTATGTCCTTGGAAAAGAGTAACGTTAAGTAACGTAAGCCTGGAAATGAACTTGTCAATTTGGCCATGGCCTCATTAGTACAAAAGAGAATCTAAGGAATTTCCATCCTCATTTCACAGTTTTATTCAGGATGAATCCAGGCCTTGCCAAGCAAAGTTCCCTCCCATAGCAGACAGACTGTGGAAGCTGGAGGCTCCAGATTTCTGGAGACACATCCCTCCCATGTTGCCTTTGAGCATCAAGCTAGACAGGTTGTGTTTTGGTTGGGGAGAGAGAGCTGAAATTCAGCAGATTCCTTGCATTTTTTTCCTTTGTCCTTGATCATTCTCATGCATGCCAGCAGCAATCATGACTTGGAGAAACTGGTCTCTATTTACAGAATTGACTTTGCTGTGGAATCTTGGGGTGTGTTAAATAGATAATGGCAGAGATGGAAGTTGAAAATGTAACTTTGGCTTGGCCCTCAGAGTCCAAGGACACAACCCTACTTTTAGTAATGTTGGGGCTCCTCTACAAGCCTTATGGACCCTTCCCTTTTCCCCAGAGAGTCTATAGTTCTCTTCTTAGTACTTATGGACGTTCAAAACCGACAATCACAAAAACTGTTAAACATCCCTTTGGCATCTTCTCTGAGATACCCAATCTCTGATGTTCAGAGGTAATAGATTAGAAAGGAACTATTGACCAGAATGGCCTTGGGGTCAATTCAGATTTAGAAATTGGTCCAATGGATTATACTCTGAATAGATTGCTATTTTACTCTCCTCAAGTTATCTGATAAGGAATTGGAAAAAAACTCATTTATGGCATTCCTTCTTAAAGGAACAGATTCCTACTCCCCTCCACTCCCCCCCCCCCATGTCCCAGAAAGGCAGAATAATTACAGTAGCTTGCATTTGTGCAAATCTACTTTCTTCACAAAATCTCTGACTTTCCAGGTGGGTGGATAGTTGTATAAGTATTATTATCTTCCCTATCGCCATCCCTTTTCCTACCCCCAAAATGGCTCAGATCTTGGAGCATTGGCTAGATCCAATGGAAATCAATAGATAGACACATCATTATTTATCTTATGTTGGTCTGTTGCCTCAAAATGTGCTTGCTCACTCTCTCTTTCTCCCTCTCCCCTCCTCCATCTCTCTCTCCATCTTCCTTCATTCCTTCCCTTCTCTTTCTCCCTCTCTCTCTGTCTGTCTCTCTTTGTGTCTTTCTCTCCATTTCTTCCTTCCTTCCTTCCTTCTTTCTCTTCTTTCTTTCTTTCCTTCTTTCTTTCTTTCTTTCTTTCTTTCTTTCTTTCTTTCTTTCTTTC
>JAJPUD010003672.1:169041-181441 GCA_023553655.1 Myrmecobius fasciatus | reverse complement strand
TTCTTTCTTTCTTTCTTTCTTTCTTTCTTTCTTTCTTTCTTTCTTTCTTTCTGTCTGTCTGTCTCTATCACTCTTTCCCTCTTTTTCCCTCTTTCTCTTTTGCAGGAGATTGTAGAGGGGGACAAGAAGCTGACTAGAAGGATCCTTAAAAGTCAAACAGAGACATCTAGACTTGAAGTTGTTTTGAAGTCACACATAATGGGAAGTCCTAAAAGATTTTTGAACAAGGGAATGACATGATGAAATGGCATGGTGTCAAATCCAACACAGGATATTTATAGCAGAAATCTCTCTTTCTCCACAACAATAACCATAATAATAGCTAAAATCTATATAGTGCTTTAAAAAATCACTTCCCATTTGTTATTTCATTTGATCTATATAGCAATCCTATAAGATAGGAGTCATTATTATTTCCATTTTACAGATGAAAAAACTGAGGCTAAAAGAGCTCAAGTAACTGATCTAGGATCATCCAATCACTAAGTTATCTCAGGCAGGGTCTATAGCACTTCAGATCAGTGGGCTCACTCTAGCTAAACTTAGAGTGAATTGCCTCGCCTCCATATTCCTGTACTTCACTTTGGGTAGGCCCAAGCTTATGCCTTGGGTTTCCTTCATTAAAATCCTTCTTTGGTGACTTACTATAGTGTGGGAGAAAACCTGAGTTCATAAAGTTCATGTTCCAATAAGACCACAAAGGACTTTGTGCCCCTCCCAGATAAGATCCTAGAGACTCATCACCTGAATATTGGCCATCAGGTGATACTTTTACTATCTTCGCCATCACTCACAAAAACTGTCTCCTAAGGCAGTGGAGTTTATACCTTGAAAGGTATGATGGTTGATCCCTTCCAAGGAGTGAATGAATAACCAACAGGAGCATGGGAAGATGGGTCACATCATCATTCATTCTCCCCTAACCAACTGTGGCTTTGTCTCCAACAAAACAATGCCATTCTCTTAACTACTTTCCCATCTTGCCCCTTCTCATTCTTCAGTCTTCCAGGACTCCTTAAGTCACAATCCACTCCCATTGAGACTCTGGAAGCACCTGTGGCAAACCAAAACAGCCTCTGTCCCCCTACCATTTCTATATCTGCCTCTCTTGACCTCATGGCTATAATGGATTTGGTGTAGTAGTTGGTATTCCTTCTTTTTCTTTTTTTCTTGGAGGGGGGGAGAGTAAGAAAAAGTGAATGACACAAGATAAGTTAGCACATATGACTTATGATTGTACTGTCTCCTCCCTCCCCAAGCACTTCTCTTTTTCAAACTTCTTTATTACTGTTGAGGACAGGGCCATCCTTCCAAATACCTGTGTTCCTCATTTTTGTGTTACTCCTGACTCCTTACTCTCCCTCACTAAACATTGCAATCAATCTACATAATAATGTGGGCAATAAGGCACTCAGGTGGCCACATGGTGATCTCATTCAACACCTGCTGATTGACTGATTCACATGAACAACCAGGTCTGGCTATCCAAAAATGCTCAAATGTATTGGACAATGCCTTCTTTCCATTTAATTTCACATAATATAAAGGCTGTTTTATCATTATGTAATTCTTAGGGAGAAAATGTGACTTTATTCATAAAATATAATTATATATAATATGAAATATAATCAAGTATCTTTTCCATGGCCAGTAAAAAGCAAGATGAAACAAAACCTGACTTTTTATTTTTTGTGACAGAGAGCCAGTAGCTAAGCTAAATTTTCATTATTCATTGATAAGTGCTTCTCTCCATTCTCATGGCCACCACCCTAGTTTAAGCCCTTGTGATTTTTATCAGTAAAACATATTGAGCATGTACCCCTAATATTTATTCACTTGGGTCATAGAGAATTGGACGTGACTGAATAACAACAAATTATATACATATAATATGCCAATGTGCCAATAATTCATAATCTAGCATCCCTGACTTTCCCTGTCTTATTACATCTTATGCACACTTCATCCAGCATCTCCAAGTACTCTTCAGTTTAGTGATATAGGCCTCCTTGTGGTTCTCCAAACAATGCACTCCATTCCCAACTCGAGGCATTTTTTTTCTGGTTGTCTCCTGGAATACTCTCTCTCCTCATCTCTGCCTCCTGACTTCTTTGGCTTCTTTGAAGTCCCTTAAATCCCATTTTCTATAGGAAGATTTTTTTCTTTACCTTTTAATTGTAGTGTCTTCCCTTTGTTTTTGTTTTTTTTTTATTATTCCCTACTTAAACTGCCTTGTTTTTATGTTGTTGTCTGCATGTTGTCTTCCCTATTAGATTGTGAGCAAGAGTAGGCTCTATCTTCTTGCCTTTCTTCATCATCCCAACACTAAGTATAATGCCTGACCCATAGTAGGGACTTATTGAAAATTTATTGAATGACTGACTAAAATCACACAAAATAGAAATTTTTAAATGGGATAAAAGATGAAATAATATTTGATTTTAGGCTCAAAGGGAACCATTAAGGGAAGTGCTATGGCCAGCTGATCTCAGAAATTGACAAACTACAAATCAGGACTTGATTTTGTTGATATCTAGACTTAAGAAAGTGATGGAGAAAATATTAATGCAGATTTAACTTAAGTGTTTTAGATTTACTTGTTTTTGAGAACCATTTGTTAAATATTTATTAGGATGACACTTGGGTCACTAATTTTTTGAGTAAGGGAGTAAAATGGTTAGGTCTATCTGTTAGGAAAATCATACTGGTAAATGTATGGTGAATAGGTTAGACAGGGAAAGACTCGAAGCAGGGAGATTATTAGAAGGTTATTGCGATAATCCAGATAAAAGGTAATGAGAAACTGAATTGAGGCAGTGTCTATGTGAATGGAGAGAAGGAGAGACATGAGAGAGATATTATGGAGGTAGACATAAGAAGTGGATAGAGTCAGAAAGACTCATCTTCCTGAGTTTAAATGACTATGTGACTTTGAGCAAGTCATTTAACCCTATTTGCCTCCAATTCCTCATATGTAAAATGAACTAAAGAAAGAACTGGCAAATCACTCTAGTATCTTTGCCAAGAAACCCCAAATGGGGTCATGAAGAGTCAGATTCAACTGAAATCACTGAATGCAATGTGATATCAAAAGACACTTCTAGCTTCTGAGCTGCATTTCTGAATGTCTATGATAGTGCTGGTAACAAGGGAAAAGAAATGTATTTTTTGAAAAGATAAAGCTTCCTTGTTACAATATTACATGAAGTTCCTGCTGCTACACTTTCCTTCAGGAAAACTATAGGGGCGGCCAGAGTTGGATATGAAAAAAACAATGAAGACTTTTTAAAAGCGCTATTTCAAAGCCAACAAGAACGAGCCTTCAGGAATTCAAGAAAAAATGTTACCATAAAAGTCTGGGGAGATGTAGGCTATCTGGAGATCACATTGATTTAGCTTTTATCTGTGCAATTGTTTTATGACACATCCCATCTCACTGAACTAAAGGAACATAACAGAGGAGGGGAGAAAACATTTGCTAGAGTCTCATCTTAAGCTCCCAAGAGCTAGTTTGACTTTACATAGGAGCATGCATTAAGAGGTCAAAAATGTTCTCTGCATTTTTCCATCACTTTGATGACAAAGGATAGGTAAACTGTTTCTTTGTATTTTTCCATGGAATGAGTAGCCATCAGAGATGGAAAGTGACAGTGGATAGGACCCCTGGCTTCTCCTTCCCTCCACCATCTGCTGCCTTCTAATTTCTTTTTTTCCCAATCTTGAGTCTCTATGATACTCATAAGCTCATAAAAAGTGTTTAGGAAATGTTGGAACCTTCACTGAAGGCAGGCAGTTTCATTTCAAGATTGATTGATGGGGTTCCTTCACTACAACTGCTAAGTGGCCCTGTTTTTGCTGAATTGTTGATTTACAAACACAACCAAAACATTACCAGTAATGACTCAAGCGAGACTTCAAAGTAGTCTATTGATTTTGACAGTCTTGGAGTAGATTATCCTGCTCCAAAAAGACATCCATTTCCCAGATATTTCATCTTAAATAGTCTGATACAGAAGCCTAATGTGGCTTCATGACCTGCTGGTGAGGCTATAACTATCTTGGTTTTCCTATAAATCCTCAGGATGGATTTTTGCAGGATATTACAGCTTTAATTCAGAATTGTATTGACCAGTCACTTTCTGCATCCTCTGGAGTTGCTAAGCAACATGGATTCTTTTTCTTTCTCCATGTATTGGGCAAGACAGCAAAGTGGGAGGGGGGAAGTGGCATAAGATTCATCTGCTCTAATTCATCTTTTGGATCCCAGGGCATCACATATCAGTCCCAAATCTACTGGTTCCGTAAGGTTCCGTATCAGTCCCAAATTCTACTGTTCATAGTTCTTTCACTGAATTTCAGTTTATTGGTAATGTTAAGGTGGAATCCGTCTTGAGATTCTTGAGTTACTATAATAACTGATCCCAAAATTGTACACACTATTGAGTAAATTTCCTACTACTCTGAAGATTTATAGACAGGATAGGTACTTGACTTGTGATTTCTTTAGTGTAGGAAACTTCTGGGTGAGAGAGATCTCTCCACCGTTGCAGATTGACACTTTCTCTGCAATTTATAAGCTTTAAGAGCTGCCTTTAGCACTAAGATTTTAAGTGATTTGCCCAGGGTCTCACAGTCAAAAGGCAGGACTCCATTTTGCATCTTTAGTGGCTTCAAGACCAGCTATTTGTCCACTTTGTCATGCTGCCTCAACTTTTAATTCAAGGCATGATCAATATATCCCGGCATCTGACTGAATAAGAAATCCTTCTAAAGAACCAATCAATGTCATCCATCTGAATTATCTAATCAATTAATCCACAAGCATTTATTAGGGGCCTTCTATATACATGAACTATATAAAATGCTAAAGAATGATCCAGTTCCTACTCCTGAGGAGCTTACATTCTACTGAGCTGATAAAAGAGGTTCACAGATAGATTATACATAAATACCAGACATGTCCAAAATGAATACAAAGTTAGTTCAAGAGTCTGTTTGTACTTCACAGGGTTAGAGTGGTCGAATTTCAGATTTGGAAGTGACTTCAGAGGCCTTCTAGGCCAATCCACACTTGGACAGAAATTCTTTCTAAACCATTTTTAGCAAGTAGTCATTCATCCACTACTTTAAGACTTCTAGTGTTGAAAAATACCCCACTTCTCAAAACAATCCATTCACTTTTGGTTGACTCGGATTGTTGGGATTGTTTTTTTTATGCTGAGCCAAAATCTGCCTCTGCGAATCTTAACCATTAGTTCTATTTCTGTTCTCTGGGGTCAAGCAAAATAATACTAATCTCTCTTTGACAAGAGGCTTTTCAGTACTTGAAGACAGCTATCATGTCCTCCCTTAGTGTTTTTCTTTTTATAGGTGAAATATTCCTAGATCTTTATAGTGTATGGTGTCCAGAGCTCTCACCATCCTGATCACTTCCCAGTTTGTCAGTATCTTTGACAATATCCATGCAAATGAGATGCCTAGAACCAAGTATGATGATGAAGATGCTGTTGCTGCTGCTGCTGCTGCTGATGAGATGATGATGATGATGATGATGATAGCAAACATTTGTATAGTGCTTAGTATATGCCAGAGTCTGTGCTAAGCACTTTCCAATTATTATCTCATTTTACAGATGAGGAAACTGAGGCAAGCAGCAGTTAAGTGATTTGCTCAATGTCACAGAGTTAATTAAGTGATGAGGTAAGATTTGAATTCATATCTTGGCACTGTGGTGGTACCTAGTTGTCATCTAATATTAGTACTCCAGGAACGGTCTGAATAGGACAGAATTACAGTGGTACTCTCCCCTCTCTGCTTCTGGGCACTATGTTTCTCTTAATGTAGCCTAAGTTTGCTTTGGGGTGCTGCCATGATATATTGTTGTCTCTTATTGAGGTTGAAATCTTCCATAAATCCCAGATCTTTTTCAAATAACAGCTCTCCAGAAGATAAGCAATCTAAATATATTATCAGATGGTTAATACAATGTCTTACTTACTGGTCTACCTGCTTCCAACTTCTCTCCTCTTTTCCCCTAGAATCTACCATGCATTTCAACATCTGCTGAGTGAATATTCTTTAAACTGTCCCTTCACCCTACTGGTCCCCTGTTTAAAAGTTGATGATAGCTTCCAACTGAGTCTGTTCTACAGAGACCCATGGCTCTGGTGGTAGATGTTCCTTATCTGCCCCCCAAAAGTACCTTAGCTATCACCAGCAATCCATAACTTGTAGATTGCTCATGCCAGGACTATTAAATGAATCAATCATTCAGTCCTCGTTATGTGACAAACATTGTGCTTAATGCTAGATACCCAATACAAGCAAGCAAAAGGAGTTTACATTCTACTAGTGGATATAATATATACCTAGATAAATATCAATTAAGTTGAGGGCAGAGGGAACAATGCCCTCTGAAGGGAAGGGGGGGGGGAGTAAGGGATGGCTTTACTATTTCTTATGTGACATTTGAGTTGACTCTCCAAGGAGGATAGTGATTCTAAGTGATGGTACTATACAATATTTTTAATATGAAATCGATTTCATGCTCAATGGCTACCAGTAGAGAAACTGATAAAATATAGTGCGTGTGGAGAAAATATATAACAATAATGAGGAGAAAAGAAATGGACAAAACTCTAAAAGGCTTTCTAGAAAATTTGAATGTTCCAAGATAAAAAGGTATTAATGTATAGATAATTTATATACTATATAGATCATATACACACAAATAATATGCATATTATGTAATATATAAATATATTAATGTATATATGAAAGGATATTAATGGTGAGTGGTACAGCATTTCTAAATTACATGAACTTCATTATAAGGAATTATTCTGTACTGAAGTCCCATTTGAATGTCTCCATGGTGTGGAGGTGACCCTGGGAACTCAAAGACTGGATAGGTAAAGAGGCTTTGGTTTCAAACTCAATGATGGACTACTGCCAAATGTGTAAGGACAAGCCCAGCCAAATTCTCATCAGTAAAGGCTTGTTCACTAGGTGGTATTTAATTCTGGTCACAAGAAATCATGGAGATGGTTTACTAAAGTATAGATCGGTTGTGATGTGTGTCAGTTGAAAGATTAACATGCACCAATAACTTTGCAAATATTGCAAAGAATGAACATTCATCATGATTAGCAAGACATGTTGTTTTGGGGGTTTTGAATTATGTGAATTTCATATGCACCAAAAAGGTTGTTGAGAAAACATCAATAACCTATTGACCCATATCTACCTTTCCATCTCTACAAAATCTTTACGAGACAGTCTGCACAGGAATCAAGGCACAAGAAAGGAATAAGCATTCTTTCTCCAACAATATTCTCTAATAAACAGCCAAGACAAAAATCCCCCTAGTCCCTGGAAGAATTAATTTACTCAGCTTTGAAATTTCAACCCTGGAGCTGAGCTATCTTGATCAGTGAGGGAGTGAACCTACTCTATTGAGCCATCCCCAGAGGACTAGAGAAGCTCATGCTTCACATCCTACCAAGCTATCCACATTGGCCACATTACCATTAGCCTTGCTGCCATATCTGCAAGGCATTTGTTCCTTCCTCATGTATACTTATACTGTGCTCAGTAATTACTTCAATACAACTATACTGCTGCTTTTTTTTTAAAGAAAGGCCCTAGAAATTCACCACTCTATAAATCAACTTCTCCTCTCTATGAGTCCCTAGACACTCCCTCTCCTGGATATCACTCCCATACACATTGCATGGGTTATTTCCCCATATTAGAATATATGCTCCTTGAAGGAAGGTAGTGTCTCAGTTTTATATTTGTATTGCCTGTACTTAGCCAAGTGCCAGCACATAGTAAATGCTTAATAAATACTTTTTAATTTGTTCATTCAACCACATCTTTGTAGTAAATTAACTGAAAGTGGCACAGAGAAGGTTGAGTAGCTATAATTGCTAAAGTTCCTTTTAACTCTCAAATCCTGGGTTTCTGTAAGAATACAATATCCCTCTGCATTTTTTGAAGGCATTGGTTTTGTTTGAGCAGAATGCTTCCTTCAACAAAATATTTCCCATATATATATTAAAATTACACAAGAACATTTTATTCTTAAAAGGTGCCATAATAGTGATAGTTTGATTCAATGACTTTTTTAGTATAATTGATATTGATATACATAAAACAAAAAGATGTACTCACCAAAAGTGTTTGCTGCTGTCATATAGGGAATCGAGTACAGATTTCACATAGAAACTGAGGCATTTTGGGCATTCTTATTTGTTCATGACATTGTTTGAGTGTAATGAGGTCAGAAACATTGTAAAGTTTCC
Organism: Myrmecobius fasciatus; assembly: GCA_023553655.1. Classification (NCBI taxonomy): domain Eukaryota; kingdom Metazoa; phylum Chordata; class Mammalia; order Dasyuromorphia; family Myrmecobiidae; genus Myrmecobius; species Myrmecobius fasciatus. The sequence goes on along the minus strand of JAJPUD010003672.1, from coordinate 173,135 downwards.
TAAATGTGATATATGATCAAAATTACATCCACTATAGAAAAACAAAGTGGATGCATGTGCAAAAATATTTGCAGCAATCCTTCTTGTAGTGGCAAGAAACTGGAAACTGAGTGGATGCCCATCAGTTGAGGAATGACTAAATAAGTTATGGTATATGGATGTTGTGGAATATTATTTTTCTATAAGAAATGATGAGCAGGATGATTTCAGAAAGGCCTGAAGAGACTTACATGAACTGATGCTGAGTGAAATGAGCAGAACCAAGAGAATATTCTACACAGCAACAACAAAATTATGAGATGATCAATTCTGATGGACCTGGCTCTTTTCAACAATGGGGTGATTCAGACTAATTCCAATAGGCTTGTGATGGAGAGAGCATCTACATCCTCTGATCACAGAGATTTAATGTGGATCACAACATTTTCACCTTTTTTGTTGTTGTTTGTTTGCTTTTTATTTTCTTTCTCATTTTTTCCTTTTTGATCTGATTTTTCTTGTGTAACATGATAATTGTGGAAATATGTATAGAAGAATTGTACATGTTTAGCCTATATTGGATTACTTGCTGTCTAGAGAAGGGCATAGGGGAAGGGAGAAAGAAAATTTTGGAATGGGGGCAGCTAGGTGGCACAGTGGATAGAGCACCAGCCCTGAAGTCAGGAGAACCTGGGTTCAAATCTGGCCTCAGACAATTAACATTCCCTAGCTGTGTGACCCTGGGCAAGTCACTTAACCCCAACTGCCTCAGCAAAAAAAAAAAAAAGAAAGAAAGAAAAAAGAAAATTTTGGAATGAAAGGTTTTGCAAAAGTGAATGTTGAAAACTATCTTTGCATATATTTTGAAAATAAAAAGATATAATTTTTTTTAAAAAGGAAAAACTAAGTAGATGAAAACATGCTATTGTTCAAGTTATGATATGCAATTGAATGAAAACCCCATAGATTTGGCCCATCATTGCAAGTATCTTGGGCAAACATTGCAAATAGACTATGAGCAAGGCCCAAAATCGATTAGGAGGAGGAGAGTAGGCTCAAATTCATTTAGCATTGTTAAGAGCACAATGCTCCTGTTGTTTAGTCACTTTTTCAGGTATGTCTGACTCTTCACTACCCTTTTTGGAATTTTCTTGGCAGTTACAGGAGTGGTTTGACATTTCTTTCTCCGGTTCATTTTATAGATGAGGAAACTGAGGCAAACAGGTTTAAATGACTTGCCCGGGGTCACACAGCTAGTAAGTGTCTGAGGCTGGATTTGAACTCAGGTCTTCCTAATCTAGGCTTTACACTCTATCCCCTGAGCCCCCTGCCTGCCCAACAGTGCTGTTAATGACCCCATTTTTCTGGAAGCACTCGTAGGACTTATATGAGTACTGAGCACAGAGCCAGAGGATGGGAGGAGGGAAGAATCCATTAGATTGTAGATAGATCCTTGAGACCAAGGACCATCTTTTGACTCTTCTTTTATATCTTCAGTGCTTAGAATAGAGTCTAGCATATAGTAAGCAATTAATACATATTTATTGATGGATTGATGACTTTGAGAACATTCTGTGTGGGACAGTATGGACAGCTTGATAGGATGTATAGCATTATCTGATCAGATTCTATGGAGTTGGCTAGATATAGTGGGCTAGTTCATATAACAAAGCTAATTTTTAACATAAATATTCTTTTAATAATGCTATAAAACTGCAAAGCAGGAATACCACAGCCTCTGAAAATTTAGAGTTGTAAGTTATTCTAAGACCAATGGAGAGATATATTATGGTTATCATGCTATTCTGAACTAGTAGGTTTGGGCACATTCCCAATAAAGAACAATGCAAGAGAAATGGTCTAAAAGATATTATCAAAGATATATATGACCCAGAAAAGGAAGTGGAAAAATCATACAGCAAGAAGGAATGACTACTGATGATGGCTTGACGGATATTGTTGATTAAGTCCCATGATATCAGGGACATGATGGCATGACATGCAAGTGAATTGGATTTAAGTGAGGGAGAGTTGTGCAAAGTGACCAGCCTCACTCTTTCCTCCAGAGCCATCTGGGTCCAGTAGCCAGATATAAATCAAATGACTGGAGATACTCCTAGATACAGTGGGAACCCTTGACTTTTTTAAGCTAAAGTCTTCCACAGGTCTCAGTTTGACTAAGGCAACACCCATTCAGTGACTAAGAAATGGTAACAATTGAGCCTGATGAATAGTACTGATGGATACCCAGACAATGTCAATACGTCCAAACTCATGGACCTTGTGTAGTGGATTTAGTAGAGGTAATGGACAAAAGCCATGCCAGATAAAAACATGAAGATGGTTTGGGACTTGCCCCATTGAAGGGAACACTCATATTGATTTCATAGAAACACTGAATTGTCAAAGTGTGAATTGGATTATAACCACCCTTTACTATCGATCTCCTTTGAGATCATTGTGGCACAAGATGCCTTGATTTCTTGACAGTTAGGTCAATGGAAGACAAACTCTAGCAGGTCTTACCAAGTGATAAAGACTTCAAGTGTAAGTCTGTTGTTGGACCTCATATTTATCATCTATGAACCAGCCTAGCTAAGTTCAGAGAATCTCATTATTAGGAAGGTAGCCACAAGGTGATGAATCTCTTTGGGCATAGAAACTCATGAAGATGGTTAAATAAGGTATAGAGAGGCTATGAGCTTCTTGAAATCAGAGATCCTTGAAGTCAGCAAAATAAGCATGAGAAGCACAGTATAATATAAATGCATTGTAATTATATGGTTGGGCCTATAATTAACCTTCAGGCAGCAACTGACATCCATCGTAAGCAGATTTCACAAATATAAAAATTTGTGAGCTGAACAGCCCACCCACACTGTATAACTTGCTCTGGGCTTCATCCTCTTCTATAGAAACCATTGATAGGTACAAAAGTACTTGAAGCAGAGTCAAAGAACAATATCTTAACATCAGTATATTAAAATTTTATTTTATGTAAGATATCTAACTCAGAGACCAAATTAAATATTGATTCCTTATAGATGGCAAAGTCCTCCAGATGCTCCTATTTGGAGATGGCTTTTACTGATTGCATGAAGTCCAAAATTATCTGTTATGGCATCTTCCAAGAAATCTTAGGATCATAGGATTTCGTGTGATTTTAATATATATCTTCTTGAAGTGAAGCCTTTAAGGAACATTTAGTTCAATGTTGAAGAGAACCTCCTAAAAAAAGCTCTATAACTACTCAAAAGAATTTGGTCCAATTAGGTAGACAGCAAAAATCAGTGGATAAATTAAGCATAAATTATGCTTTTGTTCAGAATGATATATAGTTGAGTGAACAACTATGGAACTTAGCCAAAAATATGAATACATCATGGGAAGATACTGCAAATGGACCATGAGTTGGGCCCAGGATTAGCCAGAAAGAAAAGATCAGGCTGGATGTACTTTGGGCAATTCATGAGTTCTTTTAAAGATCTACATAAAGTCTCTACATAAAACAAAGTCCCACCTTTTAATACTAATATTATTCTGATTATGTTGTAAGTCTGTGAGTCATGGAATGCTACATTCTATGAAGAAGTGAATTTGAGGGTTATCCCAAAGACATTGAAGTGGTATATGATGAGCTATAAAACATTATAAATGAAAAAATTATGCAGTAAAAGTACTACAGAAAATGTCATCAAAGAGAGAAATATACAAAATATACAAGTAAAAAATAGATGGGCCAATCACAGAGCAAGAATAAGGAACACATAATGGATGGTTCACATGATCTACTGATATCCCACTCCATATCGAGACAATTAAAGGGAATGAGAGGATAAATAAATGGTAGATAGAGAGAAAGAAAGACAAACAGATGAAAGAAAGACCAAGAGAATGAAAGATAGAAAAAAAGAAAGAAAAATGAACAGAAAGATATAAAAAAAAGAAAAAGAGAAGAAAGAAAGAAAGAGAAAGAAAGAAAGAAGGGAGGGAGGGAGGGAGGAAAGAAGGAAGAAAAGAAAGGAAAGAAGGAAAGGAAGAAAGAAAGAAAGAAAGAAAGAAAGAAAGAAAGAAAGAAAGAAAGAAAGAAAGAAAGAAAGAAAGAAAGAAAGAAA
>JAJPUD010003672.1:100654-166752 GCA_023553655.1 Myrmecobius fasciatus | reverse complement strand
GATGGATGGATGGATGGATGGATGGATGGATGGATGGATGGATGGATGGATGGATAAAATGACAGACAGATAGGTAGATCAATAGATAAATAGGTCAACTGATTGACAGACCAATAGATAGATTAATAGATTGATAGGTAGAGAAGGAGGGAGGGAAAAACAAAGACAGAGGAGAGAGCAAGAGAGAATGACTGGTAAGTGAATAGATCAATATATTAATGGATCAATAGATTGACATAGGTAAATCTATAGTTAGATCAACAGATTGACAAATAAATAGGTAGATACATGATAAATATAATGACAGGTACATAGATCAATAGATAAATAGGTCAATTGATAAATCAATAGATTAATAGATTGACAGATAAGTAGAGAGAGAAGTAAAGAAAGACAAAAATATAAGAGAAACAGAGAGACAGAGACAGAGAGAATGAGAGATAGATGAATAGATCAATAGACTGACAGACAGGTAGATTACAGACTGTGTTCTTCTCATGAGTCTCACCACATCAGTCTGCTCTTAAACTGGATTTTAGAGGTCAACTACTTCGGGAGCATCAAATATGCAGCTTGCAGGTCATATGCAAATCATAATACTTCCCATAGCAATGTTATTGGGAAATATTAAACAAAAGAAATAAAAATACAATAAAACATAGAAAATGTTACATTTCAAAAATAAGTCAATGTGTCACATGCAGGGATACTGCTGTCTGGCTTCCATCTTAGAGTTACACCATTGATCTAGTCCCTCTCCTTCAACAGGAATAAAAAAAAAAAATTGAGGCCAAAGGAGCTTGAATGACTGCCCAGGTCACACAGGGAGGAATAACTAAGTTGAGATTTGAACCTAGGCTTCTGACTTCAAATCCACTTCTCTTTCTGTCATATCACTGGAGCTCACTTTTTCCTCTCCTCAATGGAATTTTTCAGTGTAAAAACTTATTTTGTTCATTTAATGTCTACAAAGAATATATAAATGGTATTGATTCCTTTTTTGTTGTTGTTTTGTTTTATTTTCAATAGTATTTTATTTTCCAAATACATGTAAATAGTTTTCAACATTTATTTTTGTAAGACTATGTTCCAAATTTTTCTCCCTTTCTCCCTCTCCTCCCCTCTCCCCAAGACAATAAGCAATCTGATATAAGTTATAAATATACAATCCTTTTAAACATATTTTCATATTTGTCATATTGTGCAAGAAAAATCAAACCAAAGGGGGGAAAACCACAAGAAAGAAAAGCAAACAAATAAACAAAAAGATGAAAATACTATGATTTGATCCACAGTCAGTTTCCATAATTTTCTCTTTGGATCTGGATGGCATTTTCCATCCCAAGTCTATTGAAATTGCCTTGAATATTGATTCCTTTTAAAAGAAAAAAGTGTGATATTCTTTGTATTATATCAATTTGTGCAATATTTGAAATTTGATACTCTTCCATCAAAAGTTTCATTAATTTCCTTTAAAAAGTTGACGATTTATTGAAATATTTTATTTTTATGTTCACTAGGTTTCTCCCTATTTCCTTGCCCCCCTTTTCCAAAGAGCCATCAATGAAAGGGAACCCAATCAATGACTGGAAGAAAAGTAGGTGATTAGCCAATAGTGACTGATGATAATGGTATTCAGGAAACTGATTCTGTCTTTAGGAAATACTTCTTGACATGATTTAGATATAAAGGGTGGTATCATAAGTAAATTAGGAGAGCAGAGAATATTTTACCTGTGAGGTTTATGGATAAGGGAAAAAATTTTGACCAAAAAGGAGAAAGATCATTATGGAATGTAAAATGGATAATTCTAATTACATTGAATTTTTTAAAAGGTTTGCAGAAATAAAGCAATTAAAGCCAAGATTAGAAAAAAAAACCCATAAAACTGAAGAAAAATTTTTTTTTATTTTAAATTTTTATTTTATTTGCATAACATATGTGTGGGTAATTCTTCAACAATAACCCTTACATAGCTTTCCGTTACAAATTTTCCCCCCAACTCCCCACCCCTCCCCTAGATGGCAGGATATCCACTACATGTTAATTATGTTAAAATATTGGCAAATCGAATATATGTATACATATTTCCAAACTTATCATTGGTGTGCAAGAAAAATCTTATCTACACAAACGATATATCAGATAAAGGAAACACAATGTAAGCAAACATCAATCAAGGAGTATGAGAATGTTATGTTGTGGTCCACATTTCGCATCCCTCTCTCTGGGTGTATATGGCTTTCTTCAGTGAACAATTGGAGGTGGTTTGAAACATTTCATTGTTGAAGAGAGCCATGTCCATCAGAATTGATCGTCATATAGTACTGTTGTTGCCGTGTATAATGATCTCCTGGTTCTGCTCATTTCACTCAGCATCAGTTCATGTAAGTCTCTCCAGGCCTCTCTGAAATCATCTTGCTGGTCATTTCTTATAGAACAATAATATTCCATAACATTCATATACCATAATTTATTCAGCCATTCTCCAATTGAAGGGCATCTATTCAATTTCCAGTTTCTAGCCACTACAAAAAGGGCTGCCACAAACATTCTTGCACATGTGGGGCCTTTTCCTCCCTTTATGATTTCTTTGGGATATAAGCCCAATAGAAATGCTGCTGGGTCAAAGGGTATGCACAGTTTGATAACTTTTTGAGCATAGCTCCAAATTGTTCTCCAGAATGGCTGTATCTGTTCACAGCTCCACCAACAATGCATCAGTGTCCCAGCCCTCCCACAACCCCTCCAACATTCATCATTAACTTTTCCTGTCATTTTAGCCAATCTGACAGGTGTGAAGTGGTACCTCAGGGTTGTCTTGATTTGCATTTCTCTGATCAACAGTGATTTGGAGCACCTTTTCATATGACTATAAATAGTTTTAATTTCATCCTCTGAAAATTGTCTGTTCATATCCTTTGACCATTTATTGATTGGAGAATGGCTTGAATTTTTATAAATATGAGACAATTCTCTATATATTTTAGAGATGAGACCTTTATCAGAACCCTTAAATGTAAAGATGATTTCCCAATTTATTGCTTCCCTCCTAATCTTGTCTGCATTGATTTTGTTTGTACAAAAACTTTTTAACTTAATATAGTCAAAGTTATCTATCTGGTTTTCAATTAAAAGTTCCAGTTCTTCTTTGGACATAAATTTATTCCATCTCCATAGGTCTGAGAGGTAAACTATATTACATTCCTCTAATTTACTTATAGTATCACTCTTTATATCCAGATCATGAACCCATTTAGATCTTATCTTGGTATGTGGTGTTAGATGTGGGTCAAGCCCTAATTTCTTCCACACTAGTTTCCAGTTTTCCCAGCAGTTTTTGTCAAATAGTGAATACTTATCCCAGAAGCTGGGGTCTTTGGGTTTATCAAAAACCAAATTGCTATAGTTATTGCCTAATTTGTCTTGTGATTCTATCCTATTCCACTGATCGACTACTCTATTTCTTAGCCAGTACCAAATGGTTTTGATGACCGCTGCTTTATAATATAGTTTTAGATCTGGTACAGCAAGTCCACCATCTTCAGCCTTTTTTTTCATTAATCCCCTTGAAATTCTAGACCTTTTGTTTTTCCAAATGAACTTTGCTACTATTTTTTCTAGATCTGTAAGATAATTTCTTGGGAGTTTGATTGGTATGGCACTAAATAAGTAAATTAGTTTGGGTAGTATTGTCATTTTTATTATATTCGCTCGTCCTACCCATGAGCATTTTAAGTTTTTCCAATTGACTAGGTCTGATTTGATTTGTGTGGAAAGTGTTTTGTAATTTAGTTCATATAGTTCCTGACTATCCCTTGGCAGATAAATTCCCAAATATTTTATACTATCAACAGTTATTTTGAATGGAATTTCTTTTTGTATCTCTTGCTGCTGAACTTTATTGGTAATATATAAAAATGCTGATGATTTATGTGGATTTATTTTGTATCCTGCCACTTTGCTAAAGGTGTGAATTGTTTCTAGTAGTTTTTTAGTTGAGTCTCTAGGATTCTCTAAGTATACCATCATGTCATCTGCAAAGAGTGATAATTTGGTTTCTTCACTACCTACTCTGATTCCTTTTATCTCTTTTTCTTCTCTTATTGCTAAAGCTAACATTTCTAATACAATATTAAATAGTAATGGTGACAGTGGGCAGCCTTGTTTCACTCCTGATCTTATTGGGAATGGTTCTAGTTTGACTCCATTACATATGATGCTTGCTGAAGGTTTTAAGTAGATACTACTTATCATTTTAAGGAAAAGCCCATTTATTCCTATACTCTCCAGTGTTTTTAATAGGAATGGGTGTTGGATTTTATCAAAGGCTTTTTCTGCATCTATGGAGATAATCATATGATTTTTATTAATTTGGTTATTAATATAATTGATTATGCTAATAGTTTTCCTAATATTGAACCAGCCCTGCATTCCTGGTATAAATCCTACTTGGTCATGATGTATTATCCTGGGGATGACTTTCTGTAATCTTGTTGCTAAAATCTTATTTAAAATTTTTGCATCAATATTCATTAGGGAAATGGGTCTATAGTTTTCTTTCTCAGTTTTCTCCCTACCTGGTTTAGCTATCAGCACCATATCTGTGTCATAGAAGGAATTTGGTAGTACACCTTCTTTCCCTATTTTTTCGAATAGTTTATATAGTATTGGGATTAATTGTTCCTTGAATGTTTGGTAAAATTCACATGTAAATCCATCTGGTCCTGGAGATTTTTTCTTAGGGAGTTGATTAATAGCTTGTTCTATTTCTTTTTCTGAAATAGGGCTATTTAAATAATTTATTTCCTCTTCTGTTAATCTGGGCAATCTATATTTTTGTAGATACTCCTCCATTTCATTTACATTCTCAAATTTATTGGCATAAAGTTGGGCAAAGAAACTCCTAATTATTACTCTAATTTCCTCTTCATTGGAGGAAAGTTCTCCCTTATCATTTTTGAGACTAATAATTTGATTTTCCTCTTTTCTTTTTCTAATCAAATTAACTAAAGGCTTATCTATTTTGTTGGTTTTTTCATAAAACCAACTCTTACTTTTATTTATTAATTCAATAGTTTTCTTATTTTCAATTTTATTGATCTCCCCTTTAATTTTCAGAATTTCCAATTTGGTATTTAATTGAGGGTTTGTAATTTGGTCTTTTGCTAGCTTTTTTAATTGTAAGCCCAGTTCATTAATCTTCTCCTTCTCTGTTTTACGCAAGTAAGCATCTAGAGATATAAAATTACCCCTTATAACCGCTTTAGCCGAGTCCCACAAATTTTGGTATGTTGTCTCATTGTTGTCATTCTCCTGGATGAAATTTTCGATTGTGTCTATAATTTGCTCTTTCACCCATTCGTTCTTCAGGATTAGATTATTTAATTTCCAAATAACTTGTGGCCTATTTTCTCCTGGCCTTATATTACATGTGAGTTTTATTGCATCATGATCTGAGAATGATGCACTTACTATTTCTGCTTTTCTGCAATTGATTTTGAGGTTTTTATGCCCTAACACATGATCAATTTTTGTATAAGTTCCATGAACCCCTGAGAAAAAAGTATACTCCCTTCTATCACCATTCAATTTCCTCCAGAGATCTATCATACCTAACTTTTCTAGCCTTTTGTTAACCTCCCTAACTTCTTTCTTATTTATTTTGGAATTTGATTTATCTAATTCTGAGAGAGCAAGGTTGAGATCTCCCACTAGTATAGTATTACTGTCTATTTCTCCTTGCATCTCTCTTAACTTCTCCTCTAGGAATTTGGATGCTATACCACTTGGTGCATATATGTTAAGTATTGATACTGCTTCATTGTCTATGGAACCCTTTAGTAAAATGTAGTTTCCTTCCTTATCTCTTTTAATTAGATCTATTTTTGTTTTTACTTGATCCGAGATAAGGATTGCTACCCCTGCCTTTCTTTGTTCACCTGAAGCATAGAAGATTCTGCTCCAGCCCTTTACTTTCACTCTGTATGTATCTCTATGTTTTAGATGTGTTTCTTGTAAACAACATATTGTAGGATTCTGGCTTTTAATCCAGTCTGCTACCCGCTTCCGTTTTATGGGAGAGTTCATCCCGTTCACATTCACAGTTAAAATAACTATATCTGTATTCCCTGCCATCTTATTTACCCAGAGTTATGATTTTCTCTTCCCTTTCCCCTCTCTCCCTTCCCCCCTCCCCAGTACTTTGCTCTTGAAGACCACCTCCCACCAATAATCCTCCTCCCTTTAGAGTCCCTCCCTCCCCTTTATACCTTTCCCCTAATCCTTCTATTAGTTTATCCCTTTCCTTTTCTTCCCTCCCTCCTACCTTCCCACAAGGAGGGTCAGTGCTTTCTTTGAAGCCAAATGTGTCTGATATACTCTCTTAGAGTCCAATCTAATGAGAGTAAGGTTTACACAATCAATAGTCATCGCCCTCCTGAAGAAAAATTTTTACAGCAAGTTTCTCTGATAAAGGTTTTATTTCTCAGTTACATAGATAATTGAGTCAAATTTATAAAAATACAAGTAATCATTCCCCAATTGACAAATAATTATATAAGCAGGCCGTTTTTGGAGAAAGAAATCAGTTATGTATCGTCATATAAAAAAGATTTTAAATAATTATTGATTAGACAAATGCAAATTTAAAAACTTTAAAGTACCTCTTCATACCTGTGATTGGCTAATATAACAGAATAGGAAAATGACAAGGGCTGGAGAAAATATGGAAAAATTGAGACACGTGCATTATTGGTGGAGCTGTGAACTGCTCCAACCATTCTGGAGAGCACTTTGGAACTATGCCCAAATGTGAATACTCTTTGATCCAGCAATACCACTATTATATCTATATCCCAAAGAGAGTAAAGAAAAATGGAAAAGAATCCCTAGAGCAGCTTCTATTTTATTATTTATTTTTTGTGGAGGCAATTGGGGTTAAGTGACTTACCAAGGTCCCACAGCTAGGAAGTGTTAAGTGTCTGAGATCATATTTGAACTCAGGTCGCCTCAGGGCTGCTGCCCTATCCACTGCCCTACCTAGCTGTCCTTATAGCAGCATTTTTTGTGGCAGTAAAGAATCAGAAATTGGGGAATAACTGAACAGGTTGTGGTATGTGATTGTGATGAAATACTATTGTGCTACAAGAAATAATGAGCAGGATGCTTTTAAGAAAAAGCTAGGAAAATCTACATTAACAGATACAAAATAAGGTGGGCAGATTATACACAGTAATAGTAATATTGTATGATGATCAATTATGAATGAGTTAGCTATTATCAGCAATAAAATGACCCAAGAGAATTCCAAAGGACTTATGATTGAAAAAAAAAAAGAATCTATGAATCTGGATGAAGATTAAAGCATACTTTTTTTTCCCCTGAGGCCATTGGGGTTAAGTGACTTGCCCAGGATCACATAGCTAGGAAGTGTCTGAGACCAGATTTGAACTCAGGTCCTGCTGACTTCAGGGCTGGTGCTCTATCCATTACTCCAACTGGCTGCCCCAAAGCATATTTTTTATTGTTATTTTTTTTCTGGAGGTTTTTTTTTACAACATCAATAATATACAAATATGATTTGCGTGATTGCCTATGTATAACCTGTATTAAATCACTTGCCTTCCCAAGGAGGGGGAGAGAGAATTTGGAACTAAAAAAAAAAAAAACAAATAAATATCAAAAATTCATTTTACATATAAGTGGGTGAAAGAAAAAAGAAACTCTTCCTGGATGTAAAGCTGAAATGGGAGACTTTGGATAGCCAGAGGACACTGGACGTCGGGAGGTGGGAGAGCAAAGAAAAGTGGGAAAACTCTCCAAACATATTTCTTCTACTTTTTAATTCCACCCTATTTCATAACTCAGCCACTCCTTTGTTACAGAAAATCCTTTCAGGAGATGCTTTCAGTATGTGCAGTCTTTGACTCTCCCAATGCATACAGTGTGCTATATGCACTTGTACTTGAGGGGTCACTCTACTTTCCTATATTCTTCTATCCTTGCCAACTCTGGCAACTTATAATTATCAGCTCTAATGCCTTCGATCTACCTGGTGAGTTCCATAATTTCAGCATTTGGGAGGCGGGGGCAAATGTAGAGTGAGAAAGAAGCTGGATGTAAATGATAAGGGATAAGTGGAAGCCAGCCATAATAAAAGAATGCCCAATTTGGGCCCTAGAAGGTGAAATTGTGGTTCATCTGGCCACGGCTGGCAGAAAACCATAAGCAATCCATCCATCTAGACTGGACCCAAAAAGCCAAGTGTTTAAATGATAAACATGATCAATATCCATCTTTGAAGGTAGCAGCAAAGCTTCATCACCAAGGCTGCTTCCAAGCCCTAAAAACTGAAAATTGTTCCCAGTCAATCCCCTGTAGACTGACCACACTTGCCAAACATTCATTAAAGAGTTCAGTTGCATTCTAGGCAACAGGGGGGCAAATTACCCCTGAGAGGAATCTCATACTCCATTTCTGTGGAAACTGTTTCATGGTTTGCTTTTCTGAGTGACAGGCAGCAAGAAGCCCGCTGGTTCTATGCAGAGAGGGAACAAAATTTCCACCCATCCAGTGCCGAGATGTTGATAGAAATCCCCTCGCTCTCTCTCTATTTCTCTTTCCCCTGAACACCTCTGGCATGTCTGTGACACAAGGCTGACAAATTGGCTTCAGATCTGGAAGCCAGCCCCCAAAGTCAGGAGCCAGATGAATGCTTCAGCTTTCCAGGAGGGAAAAAAAAAAACAGAGGAAGATGAAAAGACAAATGGTTGCCTGCCAATGAGAATTATTTCCAAAAATCATCATAAAATCCAAATTAGAGTCACTGAAAACCAGCAAACCTATGTTGAAGGGCATCATGGAAGAGTTTAAAAAGGGTCATCAGTCTCTGGACAGACTATGGACTAGGCCATACACAGGGCACAGAGTTATATGGAACGTAGGGTCACTGGGGCTTCCCCTTAGGCCACTGAATTGGGAGGGCTCTGGTATTTCCAAGAACCCAGCACCAACTCAAAATAGACTACTTAGTCAAAATGGGAAATTTCCAAATGGTAGGATGGAGTTTTGTTTTGTTTTTTTTAATGCCCTATGAACAGGCAGAACAAAATGAATTTCTACAATTTCCTGTAAAACTATCCTGAAACTATTAGTTGTCAAGATGAGATTTACAATCTCCCAGATGACCTATCACCTAGGATTTGGTGAGCCTTGATGTACCACACCAAATAAGCGCTGTCTCTTATTGCTGTTTTCTTTGACTCTGGTTTATATTGCATCTTGATTCTCCAATGAGATCTTAAGTTCCTGTAAGAAAGGGACTATGTCTTCTTCTTGCTGTATGTCCACCTCACATCCCACCCCACCCCACCTCTAGCACCTAGAGGTGCTTGCCTATAGAAAGCACTCAGTAAATACTTGTTGGTTAGCTGAAAATAAATATCTTTGATTATTGGAAAGAAGCTAATGGAAATCAGGCACTTAGGTGACACTGTGGATATAATTCTAGCCCTGGAGTCAGGAAGAGTCACCTTCCTGAGTTCAAATCCAGCCTCAGGTACTTTCTAGTTGTGTGACTCTGGGTAAGTCACTTCCCTGTCTGCCTCAGTTTCTTCATCTGTCAAATGAGCTGGAGAAGGAAATGGCAAATCACTCCAGTGTCTTAGCTAAGAAAACCCAAAATAGAGTCAAGAAGAACTGAATAAAATGATAAACAATGGAAATCCTAGGAAGTTGTGACTACCATGGTCTTTGGAAACTATCTAATATAGCTTCTTCATTTTACAGATGAGGAAACTGAGGTCAGGGGAAAAGAAATTTCTTGCCCAAGGTCCCATGGCTGGTTAATGGCAGACCAAGAAATAAAATTCAGGTGTCTTAGTAGCTAGCCTGCATTTATCTTTTCCAGAGGCATTTATCCCCAAATGAAAAGAATTTGAGAGATTTTTTTTTCTTTCTGTCTACTTTACCCCGGGAGAAAGATAGATTTAATTGTATGTATAAAAGTGGAATAGTGAAAAGGGATGGTGTTTAAGAATTTATATCCTTCAGAAACCATTCCACTTGGGAGGATAGAATCAGAAATAGAGAAATAATAATTATAAAAATAAGAATAACTCATTAACAGAGCACTTAATGATTTTTGCAAAGTGCTTTTTTCACATTTCTTACAAGGTAGGAAATGCAAGTATAATGGCCATTTTGAGGTATCTCAAAGAGTTTGTAAAGTAGTCAGATGAGTGGTCAGTTCTCTCTCCCCAAGACCATTTTTATTCTCACACCACCACACTTTTTACCATAACAACATAGGACTTCCTTACAGTTCTTTTCCACTTACAAAATGTTTTACATTTTCTTTTCCCCTAGATCTTCATAACAAGTCCATGAAGCAGGCAATACCTTGCTTACTTGATCCCCATTTTACAGAGTCTGATAAGTAAAACAATTTGCTCAAGGTTACCCAATAATTAAATATCAGAGCAAGGCCTTGGATCCAAGTTTTATGTTTTTAAATCCAAAGCTCGTTCCAGGTTGAATGGGAACTGCTGATTCTTGTTTGGAGAACAAAACTTTGTTGCTGTAGATCAGTCATATCTGATACTTCTTGACCCCATCTGGGATTTTCCTGGCAAAGATATTGGAATGGTTTTATTTTTCCTTCTCCAGTTCATTTTACAGATGAGGAAACTGAGACAAATAGGATTTAGTGACTTAAAGACAAATAATCAAACAGTATATTATAGAGTATCTGTTCTAAAGTTATATAGTATCTGTTATATAATAAGTGTATGTCATAGAAGTATATAAGTTATATAAATATAAAGTGAGTCCTTCCTGACTTCAAGCCTGGTACTCTATCCACTCTGCCATTGTGCTCAGAGGAAAGTTTTGACCTTGGAGGAACAGCCAAGATGGCAGAGAAAAGGCAGGAACTCACTCAGTCTCTCCCCCAAACCACTCCAAATTGCCTCAAATAATGACTCTAAAGTTTTGACCTCATAATTATTGCCCTCCCTACTGTTCCATACAACAACTCCAATTTTCCTTTCACCAATGGGATTGCCTAAACATTCATGAGCCCCAACACAGACAGAAGAATAAGACTGGCCCATATTACTAGGCAATCAGGCATCTGTCTACATAGGCTCACCTGCTTTTTTCTCACTTTCACAGGATGTAGAAGGTAGGAATAAGGCAGAGTGACCCAGGCCTTTTAGGAATCTGCTTAGAGCTCAGTATTCTTCCATAAGCAATGTTTTAGAAAAATCATTTCTATATAGGAACACATGCAGAAGGTGGTAACCAGGAAACCAAAACTATATCATTTATGGATACATTGAATGAACTGGAAATCTTTAATCTGGAGAATAGGAAATTTATGGAAAACAAGGCAGCTGTCTCCCAGTATCTGAAAGGCTGCCATGAAAAAAGGGAGATTAAAATGGTTCTGCTTGGCCAACTAAGAGACCAGAACTAGGCACAGTGGTTAGTAGCTGCCAAGAGGAAAATTTTGCCTCAATTACACAGTGATGGAATCATAGATTTGGAGTTAGAAAAGACCATCTAGAGAGAGGGAACATCTAATTCAATTGGAAGATCATCCTAACAATCAGAACCCCAAAGTGAAATGATCCATCTTGACAGGTGGTGAGTTCTCCATCACTGAAGTCCTCCAACAAAGGTTGGATGATTAGACTAGTTGGATTGTAAGGTCCTCAGCTGGATTGTAAAGTCCTCAGCTGGACTGTAAGCTCCCAAGGTCAGAAACTCTTTTTTTTTTGCTTTTTGCTTTTTGCTGAGGCAATTGAGGTTAAGTGACTTGCCCAGGGTCACACAGCTAGGAAGTGTTAAGTGTCTGAGACCAGATTTGAACTCAGGTCCTCCTGACTTCAGGGCTGGTGCTCTGTCCACTGCACCACCTAGCTGCCTCAGAAACTCTTTTTGCTTTTGTCTTCAGAGCTTCATCTCTAGGTGGGCACACAGCTAGTTGACAAGCAGATGTGCCAGGACTCGAGAGAAGCTCTGGGTATTCAAAGTAAGATAAAGTTCTCTACTTTGAAATACATTTTAAAAAAATTCTAGTTACTTAATTACAAAATAATTATAAGCTAAGTACTTACTTTGTAGTTTTTAAATAAATGTTTATAATTATTGATTGATGGAAGATGGGGTGAGGGGGATTCTGGGTCAGATATGGTTGGACAAGCTGGCCTTAAAGGTCTCTTCTGACTCAGAGTCTGTAATTCCATGATCTGGGAGACTTGCTTTTGCAATAATTCCTTTTCTCTCACTCCTTCACTTTCCTCCTTCCATGGGCCCTCTCTCTACTTGAGGTTTCCCCTTCTCTGCGGTTTCAGGCAGAGAGAACCACCAAGCAATGAAGGCTGCTGGCTCAGGTCTCTGCTATCAGATGCCCAGATCATCTGACCATGTCAGCTTGGCATTTGCACACAGAGAATGGTTGGCACAACAACTCATTAGAGATGGGAGGGAAGGAGCCAGAGCTGTATTGTCTGTACAGTATGTGCTGTTACCGAGTTCTTGTTTTCTGCCAAGGAAGTGAACAAGCTCTTGTCCCCATCTGTCTGGACTGAATGAGGTACACCCACTGAAACTAGTTTCTAATCTTGCTTTGTATCTCCACACTGAACTGGCCCCCTCCCCTAAAGAGTTTGCCCCTTCCTTATAACAGTATAGTCCCATGTAATGGAGCCTTGGATGATTCTGGTCCACAACAGCTGTCCCTACAGACCCGATCCTTCCCATCTACTTAATTTAAATATAAGCCCATTTTGCCATTTCTCCCCATTTCCTTGATCAGCCCAACACCATTGGGTACTTAAATACATGATTTCCTCCTTCAGAATTCTGCTTCAGTGATTCACAGATGCCTGGATGTGACCCTAGTTTCTCAAAAGATGTGCCAGGGAAGTACAAGCTTTGGTCCTATAGTGTAGATGGTGCCAGTATTAATCCAACCCATTTTACAAATGAGGAAATGAAGATTTAGAAAAGCATAATGACTCACATAGGTGAGAACTATTGGGATTCTCCAATATTGTTAAGAGAGGGAAGGTGATTTCATCAGGAAAATTTTAAGGAAAAAGGTACCCACTCTGAGATTCCCTTTACATGGACAGATTAAAGCACTGAGCCCTTTAGACCCTGGGCAGATATTGAGCTCTAGAAGATAAAAGACCCCCCTCACTGTCTCACAGCGAGCAAGTAATGAGGCAGGATTTAAATCCAGTTCCAAGACATTATGCTCTTGGAGGAACAGCCAAGATGGCACAGGAAAGGCAGGAACTCACTCAGTCTCTCCCCCGTCCAGATTTGGGGGGAGAGGTCCCTTTGGGGCTGAGTTTTGGAGGAAGGCTTTTGGAAGGTAGCACTTGACTTAAGTCTTAAATCTCTATATGATCTAGTGAGGCAGTCAGGAGTAGAAAGAATACTCTGTACACAAAGAGGCAAACATTTAAAAAATTGTGGGGGGCTATGATATTTTGGGGAATCAGCTTAACTACTGCGAAGGACTTATATTGGATTATAAAACAAGATAAGGTCAGACTGATGGAAAGCCTAGAACATGAAGAAAACAATAGGAGGAAATAGAAACTTGATATGGAGGAATTTATGGGTTATATTATTTTCATACATACGTATGAAATAGGAGGAAATAGGGAGCTATTGTCATTTCTGGAGAAGGGGAGTAACCTAATCAAAGTAGCACTCAGTGCAAAGTGGAGATTTATAGTTTGCCTGTAAGACTCCACAATACATTGAATTTCCAGACTTAAGTTGGAGCCATGAGAATCTCTCTATTTCAAGCTCCTGACTGTGATATTTACAGAACATATTGTAAATCAAAAGACTTAGATGAAAGCTCTTTGATGTCACACTGAAGTGTGAGGGGGACCCTGTTTGCTCTAACCTCTGGCAAACCAACTGAAGCAGAATATCTTTGCCCGTGATCCGCTGGATTAGTGTCCACTCAGAACCAGCCTGGCTAAGTTGGGAGGGGTTCTATCATTTCTTATGGCCGCAGCAACTCGTAAAATTTTCCACTAGGGCTTGTTGGGGGTTGAGTGTACAATAGTAATGGGAGAGCCCATGCCAATCAAATCAGGAAGTACTGACATGGTCTTGAGCATGCTAGTTACACAATGACCGTTCAAGTGCCAAAAGTTAATTGTTAAAAAGCAAATAAGAGCTAACTTTCAGTATCCTTGAGGAAAGACAAAGTGGCTAGGAGTATAGGAACGATAATATTTCCCAACAACATCTTGGAGTAAAAGGGAGATGATGGAGAGTTTCAGAAAAAAGAGATTTCTAATTCAGAAGGAGCTGGGGGCCAGACAAGGCTTCATTCTTCCACTGCTTGATAAATAGAAACTCAGCCTAGATAAGAAATAGAATCTGGGTACAAGATTTCTTATTCAGTCCAGGAAAAGAGGAAGAGTATTAATTGTTTAGGGAAATCATAAAAACACTCGGTTTTAGAACTGAATATTGTTTTTGGTTTGTTTTTGCTGAGGCAATTGGGGTTAAGTGACTTGCCCAGGGTCACACAGCCAGGAAGTGTTAAGCATTTGACATCAGATTTGAACTCAGGTCCTCCTGACTTCAGGGCTGGTTAAATATTGTTTTTTGGTGTCATTTTTGTGTCTCACTCTTCATGACCCAATTGGGGATTTTCTTGGCAAAGATACCAGAAATGTTCATCCTTTCCTTCTCCAGCTCATTTAGCAGATGAAGAGATTGAGGCAAACAGTATTAAGTGACTTGCCCAGGGTCACACAGTAAATAAGTCACCCACATTAAGTGACTGGAACTGGATTTGAATTCAGACCCTCCTGAGTCCAAGGCCAGCGCTCTCTCTACTATACCACCAAAGAACTGGACATAGTAAGCACTTAATAAATATGTTGATTAACTGACCTTGAAAGTCACATTCAAAACTTCCATTCTATCTTTGAAAACTGAAGTGCAGAGACATGTACCTCCATCATCAAGAAGCTCCCAGGGTCACGCAGGAGGTCAGTGGCCAAGCTGAGAACAGAACTCAGGTCTCCTTGGCCCTAACCTGGCAAGTGCTCATTCCACCGTATTACAAGTGGATCTCGACTTGAGAATAAGTCTGGAGAGAAATTCTAGACTGGGAAAAATTCTAGACTAATGTTCTCTCCCAAGCTGGCTAACGTGGAACTCTAGACCTAAGGGCTTCAGCTCTTGAATCGCCTTAACATATATACAGTTTGTATTCTTTCATCTGTTTCCTGACACCCTTGAGAGAAGAGTGTTTTTAATCTTTTTTTTTGTCTCTGCAGTGCCTGGCACATAGTCAGTACTTCATACATGCTTATGAACTGAGTGACTGATCCATAACCAAAGTCACTTCTGTCAGAGTCAGGAAGACTGGCCTAAGAGAGAAAATGAATGGTAATGGCTTACTCTGAGGCAGTGAACAGGGGATAAACAAAAGTTCATTTTCAAAGGCTGTAGCCACAAGGTGGGTAGGCAGGCTCTGACGCTCTAAAATGGTTCAGCCTGGTGGGCAAGGCTTTGCCTCCATGAACCCTCTGGATATAGAGATGGCACCTACTTCCTGAAGAGCAGCTTTTTGAATAGTTATTCCTTTGGTTTGCATGCAAAATGGTACTAAAGGCAGGGAAATCTAAGTTGGAGTGAAGGGGAAGGAGCCGGCCCTTACTGTAGCTGCCTCTATTTTCTCTTTGGGCTTAAATTTTGCCCAACTAGCCCCTGCCTGCCAGGGAGGCTAGATAGTTAGTTGGTCACACTTTTGCAGACAAGCAGGGGTGAAAGGGCTTTGCTTGAAGGTCCCAGATTTGCACTGTCTCGTCATGTTCCTTGTAGTCAGATGAGTGCCAGTTAACCGAGTGACATGTGGATGTACAAAAACTGATAAAGAGAATTTGCAGGCATAAAGTGTGTGTGAGGCAGGGAAGTCAGAGGAGGTTGTTGACTTAGCAGTGAAAGGCTAAACAGAATCCTCCAGCTGGTTTCCCTTCCTGTGTTGATAAAGTGAAGTTGAGTTGGGTTTATTATGACATGCCTCCTGTCTGCCTCCCAGACACTATCTGGTTTAATCATTAGACCTCAAGCTGTCCCAGCTGAAGACCAGCTCTTTCTTTACCCGTTCCTCCTCATGGCTCTAAATCTAGCTAGTTGGTACAAAGCGTTGAAGGAAGAGAGCCAGGAGGAAGAGGTAGGAAAAAATGACTATACCAGGAATTATATATCTAAAAATGAAAGAGGTAGCATCCCAGTGGCCACACCCCAGTAAAACCATCTTGGCAGATGGACTAAACCAAGTTAAAGATAACCAATGGACCTCAAACTGTTCAGTGAGTTAGGGGAATGTCTACCTCAAGCATAGGAAGATTTCCCCTGGCAGGATGGGCAGATGAAAAGAATTTGTTCCAACGGCCACAAAGGTGGCTAAAGCAGGCACTGGGGAGTTTTCAGAGCTTGGTCAGACATCAAAGAAGTCACGGTCATCCACTGCATCCCAGTCCTCTTGGCTTTTGTCTTGCCATTGGACTCTGATGATTCAGGAGGAGAAAGTGAGACTGATGACTTTGTGCAACTCTGCTTTCCTTAAATCTAATTCACACACATCACCCTAGATGTCATTGGTACTCCTTGAAAAAAAAAAGAACAAACAAACAAATCTCAAAATGAAAGGGATATCAGAAGAATCATGGAATGATGCATTGTAGACTGGAGGGAGCCTTAGACATTATCTATTCCAACCTTTTCATTTTACTTATAAGGAACCCCAAGTCCAGAAATATTAATAATTTGTCTGAGTTCCTCCAAGTAATAAGCTGCAAAAAAAGAATTTGAACCCATTTTCCTGAAATCTAATGGGCTTTCTACTATACCATACAATTTCATGCACCTGGGGGACAGATGAGTGACTCAAGCAGATGTGAAGCCCTCCGAACTTCTAGTGCAGATGGCAGTTATATCTCTTCTGTGATCTCATTCTCATCAGTTATGGTAACCCAACCGTTTTACTTGTTGTTTAAATAAGAGAACGAAGACAGGTGCCTTTAGGAGTAATAGTCATTAAGGGAATAATGTGGTTGGCATCTGTTCACTTAAATCCCAGTTTTCAAAGTGATTTTTGGGGGGTCATTCTCAACAAAGGTAGAGGAGCAGATCTGAAGGCTGCATCCCTGGGGCAGAAATATAAGATTTGGTGGGTTGATGTGGCCACAAAATTTCAGTTGAAAAGTACTTTGTAGTTGGGACCCAAAGAGAGAGTGCTCCCTTATCAAAGTAAGATGATCTGGTGTTTCTCAGTGTACCTTGAATATTTCTCAACTATTAGCTCCCTTGCATTGACATGGATTCTATCAGTAATTACAAAAAGCACAGTACTATGTGCCAGGTACTTAGATTGGATTGGGCTAAGAAGTATACCTATAAGTCTCAAACTGGAAATAGAGGTAATAAAAGGGGTCAGAGGTGAGTTACAAAGTAGTCATAAGGAATTGGAGTTAACAAATTCCAGATTCTTCTGGATAAGAACACAGAGAGAGATGTATTCTGGGAAAAATAGATAGAAGTGGGATGAAAGCAGGTAGAGCTAAATGCACAACAGATGACTCAAGCAGAAGCAGCTGAGTGACATAATAAAGTGTTGGACTCTGAGGCCAGAAGACCTGAATTCAAATCTAGTCTCAAAAGTTTATTAGCTATGTAATCTTGAGCAAGTCACTTCTCTGCCTTAGTTTACTCATATGTAAAAGGGGAGCTAATAATAGCATCAGCCTTCCAGGACTCTTGTGAGGATAAAATGAAATAATATTTGTAAAATGCTTTGTGAATAAGTTCTATATAAATGCCAATTATTGTTACTATCATTCAGATGTTAATTCCAGAAGATCTAATCAAACTAGGGGGGCAGGAATAAGCAGAGGGATTATAATGTAAGGGTAAGGATACAAATCCCCACTCTAATTAATGTAAATCTAGAAGGCCCACACTTGTGGATTTAGTCAATCAATCAATCAAAGGTTTAATATGGTTCAAGCAAGTCTTTAATCAATCTGGATGGAATAAAGAGTTTTGATCATTAGATAAAAGCCCAATGGGTCCACACGGGCAATGTTTTCTGATTGGTTAAAGAGAATCTGTCTCTTCATGAGAGACTATCTAAGTGGCTATATAAGAGGCAAGTCAGTACAGAAATGTAAAGTCCGGCAGTGAAGCAATTCAGTTTGGGGAACATCTAGGCTCAGGAGCACATTGAGAATGCAGACTCTTGTGCCCATACAAGAAGGCAACAAGAGGATCAGGACTTTTAGCCCTCTTTCAGTGATCAAGTGATAATCTTGTGAATTTTGAGAAGTCAGAAAATCTGGAGTTCTCACCAGTATGGTTAGCAATATCCACTGGAGCTGGCAGTAGTGTTCTCACCTCCTAAGTCCCACTAAAAAGGGTTTGCAGCAGCTTGCATCAGAAACTGAGACACAGAACAAAAACCAAACTATATATATGCCAAGGGAAGATAACACTGAGATTCTACAAGGACACCAGTGCTCAGAGACTAGCAGAGAATAACTAACAGAACCATGATTAAGACTCAAAAGACTTCCAATAAGCAGGAGCTATGAGTTTACTCTTTAACCAAATGTTTTCTCTAAGTCTGAGACTACTCTACCTAGAGATATTTGCGTAAGAGTATGTGTCTCTAGGTTGGGAGAATTGTTTTCTAATTGTTGTAGTTGTTATACCTTTTTAAAAGCTAACTGATGTCAATTGGTTCATTGCTTTTGAAGAACACATCAGATGGGGACTCCTGAGTGACAGTACTAGAAAATTCAACACTCAGGATTATCCTTAGAACCTTGAGGGAAAGTAATTAGCTGCCTTCTGGGAGCATGCCAAATAATATAGGAGTTAGGCAATTAGCTGGGAGGGTCCTACAATAAGATCATAAGATAATATGTTTAATGATAGTAATAATAATAATAATAACTAGCATGTATATAGTATCTACTATGAACCAAGCACTATGCTAAGCACTTTTTACAAATATTATCTCATTTGATCTTCACAATAACCCTAGGAGATAGGTGCTATTATTATCCCCATTTTACAGTTAAGGGCACTCAGGCAAACAAGTAACTTGTCCAAGATTACACAACTAGTAAGTGTCTGAATCTGGATTTGAATTTAGCTTTTCCTGACTCCAAGCCCAATCCTCTATCCACTGGACTTCCTTGGAGTCCAACTCTTGTCTTACATAGGAAGAAATTGATTTGCCCAATGTTACACAAGTGGCAGGTGGGATTGGAATTCAGATCCTGTGACTCCATTCTTTCCCTTGTACCACACTCCTTCTCCTTGGAGTCCCAACTATTAGAACCAGCAAGGGGGTGGATCCTCTTGTAGCATTTGTGCTGTTGAGTACCAGCTATGTGTTGAGTCAGCTATGGTTTGATGGTATTCCAGTGATCTGTGAAGCAAAGGTAGGTGAATGGCCATGGTCAGCCCAGTCTTCCAACATAAAAGCCATCACCAAGGGAGAGGAAGGACTCAACATGTCAAATTGTCTTTTTGACAGCTCTGCTCCCCTTTACTTATGTCCATCCTTTGCTCCTGACCAGATCTTCTTCCTGAATGAACTGTACTTACAAGGCACCTGCTTATAATTCATGCTGCCCATAAAGCAGTTATTGCACACTTGTGGATTGGTTGATTGCCTCTTGCTTGCACCTGGGCTATCCCACCTGCTCACTAGAACATCAGGACCTTGCTACCTCTGGTACACAATGTTTACACTTTGGCTCAGTTCCCTGATCTGTCTCTAGATTTGGCTGTTACCAGACCTCCTCCCACACAAAGCATGAGACTCAGCTCTGTGCCTATACCTCTCCCACAGCCACCACCAGAGGGGAAAGCCAGGTAGCAGCAAGACACTTTGGACATATTTTTTCCCTTCCAGACTTTAACACCTGCTTTGATGTATTCAATTCAAATCAATAAATCTTGACTGGAGAGTATCCAAAGCATTGGGAATACCAAGACAAAAGAGAAATAATCCATACCCTCGTTGAATTTATATTAGAAGTAGGGTTGGGGAGTAGAGAAAGGGAATACTGTCTCATCTCTTGAATAGATAAAGCTCAGTTATGAGGAAAGGGAAAATGGGTGAGTGACTATGACAAATATAAGATTAGAAATTTTGACCTTGATGGGACCTTAAAGATCTTTTAGTCCTAGTCCTTAAAATTTTTTTGTCTCAAGACTCCTTTGACTCTCTGGAGGAGCCCATGGAACCCTTTTCATAATATTTGCAAATGCATAAAATGCATAGAATTACAAAGGAAACAATTATGTTGAAATAAAAATTTCACCATCTTGATACACAGACCTCCTGAAATCTGTCTGAGAACCCCAGGTTAAGAACACCTGATCTGATCTAGCCCCCTCATTTTACATACAAGTGAGGAAACAAGCTTAGGGTAACTTGCACAATGGAAGTCACATAGGTAACAAATGGCAGATATAGGATTTGAACACAAGCCTTTTGCTCCTACATTTTGTAATCTTTCCACTATCTCATACAAATCTAATTTGGGGGAATCATGAGTTTTCCCAGTACTGCAGCTCATAGAAAAAAAAATTTGAGGTTCATTGGGGTATATGAACACATAGGATCTTTTAAAAAAAAATCTCTCTCTCTCTCACACAAACACATACACACACACACACACACACACACACGAATCATTATAACAAAGATTCTAAAATGGACTAGAATGAGTACAGCTTCAGACACAAGGTCAAGTGATTCCAATGATCCCTATCATTGGTCCTATGTACAAAGTTCTTGAATTAATTCTCATGCAGCCACTGGGGTTCTTTCCAGCACTCAAGCTATTATCCCATGATGAAAGCCCATTCAATAGTTCACTGGGATGGTTCTAGTTCAGTTTTAGTTACAATTCCTCAAGGACTCAGACTGGATGAACAAGTTGGTCCAGTGGTCTGTGGCTGTGTTCTGGACTGTCAGATATCAGAGGTGTTCCTTGGCTGATTAGGGCTGGCTCAGGGCACTGATAAAGTTGTCCTTTCCCTCCCAATCACTCATTTTAATCTCACCCATCGAAGACTGACACACCATCTATAGTTGGGTGATATTTAAGAGAGAAAAGGAAAACATTGTCTCAGAACCTATAGTCTTGATGAAATGGACCAGGTGATGACTAAGATGAAAAATACAGAACCCTCCTAGAGAGCAGACATGCCATACTCAATTTCATTCTCAATTTGTTTTCCAAAGGACAAGAAGTGTCCATCATTGGATTGTATGGTCTAGGGTTACAGCTGTAAGGATGTTAGACATCTCTGGGTCAAGAGGTTTTTAGCCTGGAGTTTTTATGAACTTTTCCTTTTAAAAAATATTTTAATACAATTGGTTTCCTTTGTAAACCTGTGTATTTTATTTGATGCTTTTATAAACAATATCAGGAGGAATCCATAGCCTTCACTAGAATGCCCCTCCCCAACACACAAAATAGGTTAAGAAGCTCTGGCTTATCCATTCCTTTTGTTCTACAGAGCTCATTTGCCTTGTCTCAAGTTCCGCAAGTAGTAAAAGAACAAGGACTCTCCGGAGTGAATTTTAGAACATCTCCCAGAAACCTCTTCGTCCTAAGATTTCCCTTTTGCTTTGGAATTCACTCCTTGTAAGTATCCTCTGTCCTTCTCCCATTGCAAGGCTTCTCCATTTTAGAAGGGCACCATTCATTTTTCTCTGACTGCACTCTAGACTTGCTTTCAGGAAGAACCACAACTCCCTGTCTTTCAACTTCCTTTTATTTGTGTTCTTCCTCCCTTAGAATGTAAGCTCCTTGAGGGCAAGAATCATCTCTTTCTAACAATTTTGTTGTTATTGTTGAGTTGTTTCAGTCACATCTGACCCTTTGGGATGTTATTTAGGGTTTTCTTGGCAAAGGTGGTAGAATAATGTGGCATTTCCTTCTCCAGCTCATTTTACAGATGAGGAAACTGAGGCAAATCAAGTTAAGTGACTTGCCCAGGGTCACATTTCTGAGGCTGAATTTGGACTCAGGTCTTCCTATCTCCAAGCCCAACCTACCACCCACTGCCACCTACCTGTCCCCAAGCATTCTACACAATGTCAGATCCTTAAGAAGGGCTTAATCAATGCTTTTAACCCACTGACAAATCTTCTACTCAAAAGCTAGTGCTAATTTAAAAAGGGGGGGAAACTAATTCTTTTTCTTCTACATCTGCTGCCCCCTTATAATCTTGTATAACCCAGAGACCACCATTTCATTACTCCCTCCACTACTATAGATTCCAATCCAACATCACCTTTTCCATCTTGAGTATTATCATTAAAGAATCATGACATTAAAGTTGGAAGAGAAAATAAAGATCATTTTCTCCAACTGCCTCATTTTCAAGACACTAAAGTTTCAGTTTAGTTTCTAAACTGAAGTTTAGTTTCAAGAAACTAAAATCCAGAATTTAAGTGACCGACTCAGGTAATCCACACAGATTATAAACAGGAAGTTCATCATGCTCTAATTCTGAAATCAATATCCTTTGCAAAACATCCTTAACCTGTGCAAATGGTGTTACATAAACTTACGTCTTCCCTACTTTTCTGCTCTCTTTTGTGTCTTTCCTCATTGGAACACAAGCTCCTTGTTTGTTTGTTTTGCTTTCTTTGTTAGAGAAGAAATAGTAAAAACATATCTCCTTCCCCTCAGTTGAGAGAGAAAAGTTAGGATATTAATATTAACATGGATTTTGAGAAATAGTCACCATATTAGTTGATGTTATTTAATGGTTTTTCTCTGTTACAAGGAAGTGTTCCACTGAGGCTGAAGCATGAATGTTTTTAATTAGAAGTATGGTATCTGGATATTCAAAGAGGACTAGCAGCTCTGATGTGAGAGCTTGCTGGGGCTTTTTTCAGGGCTGCTCATCCACCTTTGACATTCACCTGGCACTGAACTCTCACCTGTCACTCCAAGAAGCAATAGGACACCCAGGAGCCACACATCATTGGTAAACACAGTCTGTTTAGGCAGATGGGCTATCCCAGGTTAAGGGATTCAATTCCTATATGATTGTCTATACTCTGTACCCTTTTACGAAAGAGATGTGAAGTTCTTCAGCTAAGAGAATAGCTAACCATTGACTATGATTTTGGTGGTCCTTTAAAAATCAACACACACTCTTGGGGAGTAGTAAGGCAGTAGGAGGTTCTAAGAAATATGAGTTTTGTAAGGTAAGAAGAGGAGCAGCTTGGGAAGGAGGAAAGAGATCTTTTGGAAAGAGGAGAGTGTTTTTTGCCTTTTCAAAATTAAGACATACTCTTGGGGAGCAGTCAAGACAGTAAGTAGAAGCAGAAGGCTCTAAGAAGTATGAGTTTTGTAAGGTAAGAAGAGGAGCAGCTTGGGAAAGAGGAACGAGATCTTTTGAAAGGAGGAGAGTATTTTTTGCCTTTTCAAAATCAACACACACTCTTCGGGAGTAGTCAGGGCAGTAGAAGGCTCTAAGAAATATGAATTTTGTAAGTTAAGAAGAAGCAGCTTGGGAAGGAGAAACCAGATCTTTTGGAAAGAAGAGAGTATTTTTTTTTCTACTTCCTCTAACCTTTTGAGTGGTTAAGGCATCTTGTAGCAGAACTAGTCTCCCAGTAGAAAGAATCCAGCAGGGAACAAACCCAGTCAGTCACAGCATAAGATCAGAGTAGCTTTATGAGTTGAGAGTTAGCCCTTGACACTGGAAATTGAACTAAACAAGTCTGGGAGCCCAGATGAGTAACCTGACTGGTAGAGAGACTGCACCCAAGGGGAGATTGTGAGGATACCATAAGAATAGGAGAGGTATTGACTCAGCTACGTGAAGGGACAAAGCTAGTGGGAATCAGAGCCAGGATGCTCAGGATGCAGATTGATCTGTGGGCCTCAGCCATTTGTCTTTCCTAGGACAGAAAGGAAAGCATCTCTTCCTTACCCAATAATAAGGGATCCTTAATCAGTAGTCCTTGAGCATACACACACAAATTAGAAACATAAAAGAGGTTATAGACATACATAATAGATGTGTATAGGTAGAGAGTGGGAGTTGGTTATTCACTAGATCCTTCTAATTATTGGTCTCCCTGACAGTTGATGAGAATAGTATAGGCAAGCAGAGCCATAATCAGGAATTCTTTCACCTAGGGCAAAAACAGTTGAATAGTTGTGTGTTGGGTATGAGTACTAGGGGTAGGAGGAAGAGAAGAAGCAGCAATGTAGGAAACAGTACAGACTATGGGGCAATATCCTGGCACATAGTAGGTGCTTAATAAATGCTCGGTTCCGTCCAAACTTTGCCTGAGAAGACAAAGTGGCCCCTCCCCAAAAAGAATCCAGCAAGTGCCTCTATGATAGTTAAGGGAAAAGGAAGACTCTGGGAAAGATAATAATAGAATTCCTGGAGTGTCAGCCCAGAGGCTAGCAGAGGACAACCATCAGCAAGTGAGGCTTGTAAATAAAGTAAGACAGATGTCACCATAGAAGGAAAACCACAGAGTTCAGAGACAAAGCTTCATTTGCCCCCCTACCCTTGTTCCAGCTAATCAAGGCCTTTAAAGAGCTCCTGTACAAACGTCCCTACATTTTTGAGTACTCTAACTACAAAAAATGTTGAACAGAATGGTTGCAGCAAAATTCAATTAAAGAATAATGAATGCAATGTTTATAATCATAAAGATTAATCAACAATAAATGTGTGAGATGAGATCAGCATTTTTTTTTCATGATGGACATATACAAGACTCCCCAAGAAGGTAAGAGACATTCTCTTATAAAAGTTTGTGGTTGTCTGAGTTGTTTTTTTTTAATGTCAGTGATTCACTCATACCCAACATGTGGCAAAAAGTCGGTCTTCTTAAGGTTAAAGAGGAACAGGAATGCCAAGGAAGCATCATCATCAGGTGTCTTAAGGAGTACTGGCTCCTTCCAAGACAGTAAATAAGAATGAACAATGGCTGGAACCTTGACTTTCAACACAATAAACAGCTTCTGAATCAAGCCCTGACTATTACACATGAGAAAGAAGCATTGCACTCAAGAGAGGTGTAATCCAAAGCCAACTGAAACCACAGTTCTACTTCCAGTCTATATATCTAGAAAAAAATTAAGAATATGTCTGATAAAGATGGGGAAAAATGTATGATTTGAGACAAAAGAATATGAGTTCAAATTCTAGAAAAGTGAAAGAGTAGAAAAGAACAAATTAGGAAAGGCTGTAAATGTTAAAGGAGGTTTCCGTATTTGATACTAATGGTAGAAGGGAATCACTGAGTTTACTGAATAGTATGCCACTAACATGAATATCTCTCAGTGTTTTTATCACCAAAATAGAAAGAGAACAGATCAAAGTTCAAAAATATTAGACATCCAAGTTAAAAGAAAAAACTAGAAAAGGAACAAATCAAAAAAACCCTATATAAATCCCCAAATAGAAATGCTGAAACTGAAAAACATAAAAAATCAAAAGCAAAAACAATAATTCTCAAACCATTAAATTAATAAATGAAGCCAGAAGCTATTTTTTAAAATGATAGATTATTAACTCATCAGATTCTTTTAAAGAGACAGGAAAACAAAATCACCAATATTAAAAACAAAAAGGAGATTGTATAACAAATGAAAAGAGAGCAAAGGAAATTATCAAAAACTATTTTCTCAATTGCATATCATTAAAACTGATGAATGAAATGATTTTTTCCTTTGCTAATATTTGCCCCCAAAATTGCAGATTAACGGACGAAGAAATGGAGAATTCAAATAAACTCATCTCAGAAAAAGAAATTAAACAAAGCATAAATGAGATCCCAAAGAAAAGAAAATTACCTGGGCCCAGATAGGATTATAGTTTAATTCTATCAAGCTTTAAAAGAACCATCAATATCAATATTATATAAAGTGTTTGCAAAATTAGGAAAAGATGGGATGGATCCTACCAATTCCTTTTAGGAAACAAATGTGGTATTGATTTCTAAAGGATGAAGAAAAAAGCCACAGATAGGTGGTGCCATAGTGCATAGAGCCAACTCCTCTTTCAGAGTTCAAATCTAGCTTCAGATACTTCCTAACTGTGATGGTGGGTCAGTCACTTAATCTTGTTTGCCTCAGTTTCCTCATCTGTAAGATTACCTGGGAAGGAAATGGAGAACCATTCTAGTATCTCTGCCAAGAAAACCTTAAATAGTGTCATAAAAGTCAGGTACAATTGAATAGTAACAAAAATATAAAGACGCTACAGCAAATATTAATGAAGTTGTTATGGCCAAGTTTGTTTTTATATCAGGAGTGCAAGTTTGGATCAATATTAGGAAAACTATAAATATGATAGATTTTATTAATAATAAAAATATTAAAGTGGATTCATTATATTAGTAAATGTAGAAGAACTTTTGATAAAACAACTTAAAGCATCAGAACAGACTTTTCCTTAATATGACAAATTGTATGTGTCTTTTAAAAAGACCCATTATTATACATAATAGAGAAATGGTGTATGTTTTTCTAATATGATCAAAAGTAATGCAAAGAGGCTCATTATTAGCACTATTAGGGGATATAGTTTTAGAAATGCTAGCTATAAATAATTAATGATAAGAAAAAGAAATTGAAACATAAAGAGAAAAAATATATATTTTTATATAATGGTCTAAGAGTTCCTAGAGAATAAACTGTAAGCTGAAATAATTAACAACTTCAGAAAATCAGCAAGATATAAAATAAAGCCACATAAACAATAAGCCTTCCTATATGTCACCAAGAAAAACCAGGGAAAAGGTGATAGAGAAACTCTTTTCAAAATAGATAAAAATCCCTAAAAATGTTTAGTTTTTATAGCTATCATAATACATAGTAATCATATGAATATGACCACAAAACACTCTTTACAGTAATACATACCTAAATCATTGAAGAGATACTAATGGCTAGAATTTGGGTCATGAAAATATAATAAAAATGACAATACTACCTCAACTAATTTACCTATTCAGTACTATACCAATCAAGCTACCAGGTATGCTACTTTATAGGGCTAGAAAACATAATAAAAATCTATCCAGAGGAACAAAAGCTAAGTGAAAAATGTGAGAATGAAAGAAGCCAGAATACCATTTCTCAAACTATATTGTAAAAGTGATAACCATCAAAATTATTTGATGCTGATCAAAAAATAGAATAATTATCATTGGAACAGATTAATTTCATAAGATCCAAAAGAAAATGAATATAGCAAAATAGTATTTGAAAAATCCAAAGACCTTACTCAACTACAGGGATAAGGACTCAGTATTTTAACAAAAATTGGGGAAAACTATAATCTACTGGAAATTAAACTTAAGTCATTATCTCATGCCATATAATATAATAAGTTCTGAATAGACATAGGTCCTAGATATAAAAGATTACAACTTAAAGGAAAATGGAAGATGTCTTTCACAATAATGGCTAAGTAGAAAGTTCTTGACTAAATCAAGGATGGAGATCACAAGATACAAAAAGAACAATTTTAGCATAAAACTGAAAAGCTTTGACACAAACAAAACCAATGCAGTAAAAATTAAAAGAGAAAGCATTACTGAGTGGAAATTGTGTAGCAAATTTCTCTAATTAATATATGATATTTAAGATACATGGGCTACTGATTTAAACATATAAGAACAAGGGACAGTTAGAAGGCACAGTGGATAGAGTACCAGATCTGAAATCAGAAGGAACTGAGTTCAAATCCAGCCTCAGATACTTTACAATTTCTAGTTGTGAGACCCTGGGCAACTCACTTAACTCTAATTGCCTTGCCAAAATAAATAAATAAATAAATAAAAAGAAAACATATAAGAACAGGAGCCATTCCTCCAAGCAGACAAAATGTTCAAAGAATATGATCAGGCAGTTCTCAAAAAAATAAAAAAATGAGCTATCAACAATTATGTGAAAAATGCTAATCACTGATTAAAACAAATTTGAAGTTAAACAGCATTTATTAATTATTACACCATAAGAAATAATGAAAAGGATACTTTTAGAGAGACCTGGGAAAATTTGCATGAACAGATAGATACAAAGTGAACTGGCTAACAGTTCATGCAATGGCTATGACAACGTAAGGGAGGGGTGGGGGATGTCTGGCCCATGGACAGTACAAGACCCATGAAATCATTTGGTCTGACCCTGCCAAGACAACCGAAGGTGATGATAAGCTGAAAGCTAGGTACAACACCCTCCCTGAGTTCTGTAAGTTGATAATTTTGTATGGCCTATGAATGATGTTATAAATATCCAAATGGCTCTTGGTAGAAAAAATGTTCCCCATCCCTGTTGTAATGAAAAGCTTTTTTGTCATATGTAAGCACCGGTATCAATTCTGTGACCAACTCCAGAGGACTGATAATGATGGAGGCTTTCTACCTCTTGTTAAAGACATCAGGAGATGCAAGGTGAACTACACATTTTTAGATATGACCAATAAGTGCATAAATTTGTTTTCCTTGACAATGCTAATTTGTTACAATGCTTACTTATGTCTACTTTGGAGCAGGAAGGGGAATTAATGATTGTGCTAACAAAAAAGAAAGGGAAAAAAGTGTCAATAATATATTCTTTAAGGATGTTCAGAATACAGAACAAGATTCCATAAATTATGACCCAACAGCCAGATCCAGCCTGTTTTTGCATGGGCCACATAATAGTTTGTAGTGATTTGCTGGCAGTACAGAAAGGGCAAAGGACTGAGTCTGGATAATTTGCCAACCTCTGGAATCCAAATTGAGAAGGATCACCAAGAAGCCAACCTCTTTAGAACTATATTGAATTTATTAAATACTTAAAAAAATTATCAGTGTAATAGGGATTCAAGGTGCCATATGCGATTCTTTTGCTCTGTTCTTTATATGTAGCAATGTCTATATTTATTGTTTGTCTAGTTCAGAATAATGAAGAATAAATACATTTTTAAAAGGGAAAAAAAAACCAAAATGGTGTTGCAGAGAACATAATTCTTTGAAGGACATACCAGCCTCCATTCTAACACCCGCATCTGTAAATGTTGCCATATCTTGAATGATTTTTCTTTAATCTCCAGATCTGAACATGATGGCCCTGAGGTTGGAGTTTCTATAATTAGCAACATCAGAGTTTTGTTTGGGAGAGTTTTTGTGGGTGGGGAGGTGAAGAGGTGGGAAGAAAAAAGGGAGGTCCCACCTAAATAAGAAAACCATTTTCCAGCAGTGCTTTCTTTTCTAAGGAAAACATTTGCTCTGGCCACTGAGACAATCATTTCTGAGCTCAAAAACAGGAAGAAATTCGCTAAACACTGAGCCGGCAACAGCACAAAGAGATGGGGAAGCTTGCCAAGAGTCAGGTCACATTCCTAACTGTGGGGAATAAGCTGTGTCTAAGCTAAGGAGTTTCTGAGGCAGTTAGGCCTTTTGCACCATTAAACTAGGCCAGACAGAAGCCCCATTCCTGGAGAAAGCAGGACCCAGCTTCCCCAATTTCCCAAGGTGAAAGATGTTATGGAAGCAGGTGAGACCCATTCGGATAAAGTTTGTTCTGGGCCCCCAGTAATTCTGCTCTGAATTATGGCCGTCCAGCCAGTCCACTTCAAGAGAAGTGTCCTTCCAAAGAAGGACACTATGCCTTTTTTTCAGGACTATAGAGTATGGTTCATGGCATGTAAACCAGCCACTAGAACCCACCAGCTCTGCCCCCAAATCCAATACGCTTCTGCCTGGAGCTACTGGAAATGAACCTCTCCTTTTTGTACTTTATTTTATTTCACAGTGTTTAATGAGCCTAAGGATTTATTGTGGGCATTCAGAACAGAGTGACTGCCAGGAAATATGATCATAAGTTTATAATGAAGGGGAGTAGTGGGGATAGGTGTAGGCAAGGGAGCATAGCTAAGGAAAGAATTGAAAATATATTAAGAGGATGCATCATTTTGAGCCATTGGGTGTTAGATCACCAGGCAGGATTATGAGATTTGGAGAGAATCTCAGAGGCCCAGCCCAGCTCTGAACTGGAATCTTTTTTCCATTATTCCTGACAAATTGTCATCCACTCTTCACCTGAAGGCTTCTACTAATTAAAACTCTAAAAACAAAATTAATAAATAACAAAAACTAAAAATTAAAAAAGAATTTTAAAAATTTAAAAGAATTAAAAATTAAAATAAATAAAAAGAATAAACACCTCTTAGGCAGCCCATGGAATATTGGACAGCTCTCATTCTTAGGCCCTAAACACAACACTATCTCCTTCTTCCAATGCCTTTGCCCTCATAATCATCAGGGATGCTAGTCCTGCTTACCTTGGATTCCCTTCAAGACTTGCCCACCATAGGATGTATTTCCTGGTCTCCCCAAATGCTAGTGCTTCCCTCTAAGATTACCTCATGTGATTGGCTCTGGGCATTTCCTCCAGACATCTCCTGTCGTGGAATGTTCTCCCTCCTCCGCCCTGCCTATTGACCTTCTGGCTTCCTTTAAGTCCCAACTAAAACCCCACTTTACACAGGAAGCCTTCTCCAACACCTTGTAATTCTAGTGCCTTTATTTCCTCTATTTTCTATATATAGCTTGCTCTGTATGTTTGTATATTGTCTCCCCCATTAGATTGAAGGTCCTTGAGGGTAGGAATTATCTTTTGTCATTTTTTGTAACCCTAGAGCTTAACATGATGCCTAGCACATAATAGGTGTTTAATAAATATCTATCAAATGAGTTAAACATTATACAAACCTAGATATGTATATGTCTCCACAATTAGAATGGAAACCCCTGGAGAACAAAGACTGTTTGGCTTTTGGCTTTGTATCCTTAGGTCTTGGCATATAGTAGGTATCCAAGATCTTGCTGATCTTGATTTATTGCTGATTAATTTATTGATTAGGTAAATCTCTCTCTCTCTTTCTCTCCCCTCTCTTCCCCCCTTCCCCTCCCTCCCTCCCTCCCTCCCCCCCCCCCTCTCCCTCTCTCTCTCTCTCTGCCATCTGTCATTATTTAATTTCTACTCACTGGTTGTGGTTCTGCCCAAGGAAGTCAGAACAAGGATCCTTCCTCTTTCTCATGATAGCTTTTCACTTACTCAAAGACCATATTTATTGCCCCTCTCAATCTCTTTTCCAGCCTCCATGTTCCTACAACCAATCCTTGCGTTGCATGATTTCAATTCCTCTCGCCATCTTTTTTTCGTTCTCTTTCTACATGCTCCAGCACATATCAGTGACTTTCCCAAAATAAGCTGCCCCCAAACACAAGACAATATTCTAGAAATGGCCCAACAAAACTGAAGTTCCATAGGATGGTCATCTCCTTTGCTGGAGTCACTGGACTGCTATTGAATTGACCTTTAGATGGTACAGTGATAGAGTGCTGGAGTCAGGATGATCTGACCTCAGATACTTACTAGTTGTGTGAACTTGGGCTAGTCACATAACTTGTGTTTGCCTTATTTTCCTCAGATGTAAAATGAAACTACTTCACAGGATTGTTACGAGGCTCAAACAAGACAATATTTGTAAAAACATTTAGTGTACCTAATACAAAATAGGCACTTAATGAATGCTTATCCTCCTTCCTCCACCCCTCCTTTCCCCTTCCCTTTTTTGCAGAGGCACTGAAGGCAAATACAAAGTCAGCACAGAGTAAAGAGGGATTTGTAATCAGAAAACCTGAGTTGGGACCCTGGATCTGCTGCTTACTTGCTTACTTCTGATCTCTCTGAGTTACCTCCCTATGACTCAGTTTCCTCATCTATAAAATGGAGAAAATAATGCTTGTTCTACTCACCCCCACAAGGGTGTCACAGGGCTTAAATGAGATAATGGAAGCGAAGTGCCATATAAATGTCAGCCTTCATTATTATTTTGCCTACCATGTCTCACTATTGATTCATGTTGCTAATAATGCTTGACATTTATATAGTGCTTCCAAGTCTGTAAAGAATCTCACACCCATTATTTCATTACATACATTATTCACAAAAACCTTGTGAGGCAGTTATTATAGACATTATTATCCCCATGTTAAAGATGAGGAAACTGAGGCAGAGAGGTTAAGTGGCTTGTTCATGATTAAACAGCTGGTGCCAGAGGCAGGATTTGCCTTCTTTACACCAAATCCAACATCCTGTCCCTTGGGCAATACTGTCTCTTGACATCCATTAAAGCCTCCAAGATAGATTTTTTTTTCTTCATGAGCTATTTTCTGGCCCTTTCTCCTCCATTAGAAAATTCTCACTTTCAAGTTAAATTAGCCTAACCCAATCAATGAACAATAATATTTCAAATGTCCATTATGTGTCAGGTGTACTTCCAAATGCTAGGAACTAAAAAAACAAAACAAAACAAAACAAAACTTAAATGCCAAGAATTATAGATGTAAGAGTTGAAAGGTACATTAGAAGCCAACTAGATCAACTGTTTCTTTTTACAAATGGAGAAATTAAGGCTCAGAGGAATTCAGTGACCTGCCTGGGTCAAATAGTAGGCATCTAATCTAATAAATAGTTATTAAGTGCCGACTTCTGGAGCAACTAGGGGGCATAGGAGGTAGAAAACGGAACATGGAATCAGGAAAACTCATCTTCAGGAGTTTAAATCTGGTCTCAGACACTGACTAGTTGTGTGACTCTGGCCAAGTCTAGTTTTTGACCTCCATCAAGGAAGGCATTGGGAGGAGTTTGCTACTTTACCAATAAGAAGAAAGAAGAAGCTAAAAGCCCCAAGGCTTGAGTTAACCACAGAGTGATGAGATGAACAGTAATAAATTTAACCTTGGAGGGGTATCTTGTTCCCCAGAGGTGAAATCAGATGCAGAGAATAGAAGTCCATATCTTCAACTCTCTCTTGCCATGAGGAAAATAGCATGTACATATATAAACACATACATGTTACACATAAAGTAAATGCAAGGTAACATAAAGTAGATACAAAATAATCTTTGAGAAAAAAGTGAATTTGAGAATACTTTAGAAGATAACAGCAAAAAGATGGGCTATGATAGTTTTATGGCAACTGACTACCAAGCCCAGGTCCATTGGCCAAGTGCTCCATTGTCTGATCCAACTAGATACTCAGTGTGTCTTCTTGAGATGGCTTTGTAGAGAGCTCCTCTAAACTTCCTCAAAAAAGACAAAGAACCCAGCTAAGCTCCCAACTTGATATTCATTTAATAGCATTTATGTATTCCTTAGACAGACTCCCATGTCTGTTTAGACAAAAACTATTGGAATCTCCTTTTGAGGTGATTTTAATTAATGGATAAATCTTTCCAGAGATGTAATGATGTATACATATTCTAGTTCATTCCCCTCATTTTACAAACTAGGTAATTAAGTGATATTCCCAAGGTCCTAAACGTATTTACAATATCCTTTACATGTCATTATTTTCCCCATTGTGGTTTCAATATATCCTGGGCTGGCATAAGAAATTAAATGGTAATTTGGGGGCAGTTTTGTAGGAGCCACAGATGATACTCAAAGACCAGCAGTAAATGCTGAGTTTAGAAACTCAGAAGTGTATAAAATACATTGCATAATATCAACATATTTTATCTTTTAATATCATAATAATTCATACTTCTCTGGTACAAACGGAGAGCTAAAAAATTTTACAAGTGTTTTGCAGATGGCAGAGGATGCTGTTTCTCTTAGCCCCTTGATGTGGAAAGGATAACTGTCCTAATGAGATATATTTGAGAGTGAAAGGAATACTCTGTAATTGATACTGAAAGGAAATCATAATCTATATGTCCTATGTACCTGCCTGAAAATTAGGTTTCTCATTTGAATTACAGTGATAAGGGAGGGTCCTTATATTGTATCCCCCCCTTGCAGAGATGACATCTCTTATTAATAAAAATAGTATTTACAATTAGAAGAAACCTTGGAGATCTTCTAGATCAATCTCCTAAAGTGATAAATAAAGGAACTAAGGCTAAGGACAAAAAAATTGCTCTGTATCAAACAC
Source organism: Myrmecobius fasciatus (assembly GCA_023553655.1). Taxonomy (NCBI): domain Eukaryota; kingdom Metazoa; phylum Chordata; class Mammalia; order Dasyuromorphia; family Myrmecobiidae; genus Myrmecobius; species Myrmecobius fasciatus. Next base: position 132,687 of record JAJPUD010003672.1, on the reverse strand, counting down.
GTAGTATGTTCAGGAACGTAGGGATTTAAACCCAGGTTTTCTAACTCTAAACCCTGTGTTCTAGTGTATAACTCTAAACTTTGAAAAAGTGAAAGAGATTCCTGGCCCCTGGGTCCTCCTTGCTCTGGTCCTCCTGACCACCTGGCCTATACTCTATCCAATTTGCCATCTAGCTTCCCTCTGAGTTTGGGGTTTTACAATATTAAATAGAATGTGATATAAAGCTGGTTTGGAAGTCATTTATTGTTAGATTCCTTCTCTAAAAATAAGGGATTCCATGACCTCTAAAGTCCTTTCCAGTTCTGAATCTATGTTCCCATGAATTGTCTATAGATCCTAGATACCATGAGGGATAGAAAGCTGGACTTGAAATCAGGAAGCCCTGAATTCAAATCCACTTACAGCTGTACAACCCTTGCCAAATTATTCCATCATGGTTTGCCTCATTTTTAAAATGGGGCTAATAATAGAACATACCTCCCAGGATTGCCATGAAGACAAAGTGAGATACTATTTGTAAAATGCCTTGTAAACCTTAAAGCATTATGTAAATGCAAGCTATTACCATTATTAGCTTTTATTATCTACAAAAAGCAGCAGGAATTCTCAAGTCCACACAGGAGCAGATTTAAAATGCGTGAAAAAGAAGTGGGGGGTTGGGTAGCCTGTGCCCAGATCTAAAATCAAGTGTCTTCATAATTTGGCTGTAGTACACTGCCTATCCATGGTATGAGTGTCATTCAGGGCCCAAGCCTGTAACTGTTTCCTGACCTCATTGTCAGCAATAGACCTTTGCATGGCAGCCAATGGAACTGTGGGTGTTGTAAACTGCTCACCAATAAATAAGTCTATTAAGGGCCTTGTTTATCTTTTGGAAGCTTCATTGAGTAATCACCAAATTCATCATGCCCTATTCCGGTCATTTGAGACTTTATAGAGAGCTCCCCATTAACCTTAATAGAGAAGGCTGTTGGGTAGATTTCTTTTCCCCCATGGATCAAAGTTAGAATGTGGCCTATAAAAGCCAGATGTAAAAAGACCCAGTAAGTCATTCCTGTCCATCTCTCCAAGTGACTACAAACTTGCCTCCTTTAATTTCTTGTTTTTCCCAGTTTGTTATGAAAGGGCTTTAACAGCAATACTTTCTCCACTTCTTACAACAACACAGCTATGCCCAAGGTCTTCTTGTCATGAGACCCAAGTTATTTTTCTTTCCCTTCCTTACTTGCACAGGATTTGGAGTTGGAAGAGACCTTGGAGAGATTTTCTAGCCTAACTCTCTGATTTTACAAAGAAATTAAGTTTTACAGAGAAGGTAACTGACTCCCAGAGAGATCATGTAGTCTGTGGCAGAGCTAAGATCTGGATCCAGATCTTCTGGATACAGACCCATTGTTTTCTTCTTTCCATGATACCCCATTTTGTTGTCATTATCATAGAGAACTCCTGGGTGAGATAGCTTCTTCAACTAACACAGGTTGAAACCTCCTCTCAATGTATATTGTTATTTTTTGTTGTTGTTTAGTCATTTCAGTCACAGCTAGCAATTGATGACCCTGTTTGGGGTCCAGCTCATTTTACAAATGAGGAAACTGAGGTAATTAACCACTCTAACCACTATACCACCTAACTGCCCATGCTCAATTTATTGTTGTTTATTGTACAGTTGTGCCCAACTTTTCATGATCCCATTTAGGGTTTTCTTGGCAAAGCTATTGGAGTCATTTGCCATTTTCTTCTTCAGCTGATTTTAGAGATGAGGAAACTGAGGCAGACAGTGATTTAGCCAGGGTCATACAGCTAACAAGGGTTGGAGGCCAGATTTAAACTCAAGAAGATGAACTTTCCTTATTCCAGGTCTAGCACTCTATCCACTGTACTACTTAACTGCCTATTCTCAATTTATAATCCTAGAGAAACCATGACCAGAATGTTAAGTAACTTGCCTGGAGTCACATAACCAGCATGTGTCAGATGCAATGCCAATTTAAAAAGACACCAGCCATCACTCCACTACAATCCTATTGATATTCAGCAATTTGGTAAGACTCTTGTTCTATTAAGCTTCAGTCATCAGCTGATACCTTTACTCTTTCTTGGCTTTTGTGGAATTGGTTCTTCCCATTCATTTGCTCTGGAACTACCCAAATTGAATAGCATAGTATATTACTATTCATGTATAGAGGAAAGTAGGGATTTGAACCCAGGTTCTCTAACTAAATCCTGTGTTCATGATACGTTCCTCTAATTAAAAAAAAATGAAACAGACTTCTAACCCTGAGTTTGGGATTTTACTAATATTAAATGGAGTCTGATGTAATGGAAGTTGGAAGTTGGAAGAAAAACCAAAGCCTTGAGTAAACTCCATTGGAAACAAAAAACTACCTGTGAGTCCATTTTAGTACTTCTCAAAGTTTTCATCCAGGAACCCCAGGGGATCCCTGAGATTCTTTCAGAGGAATCTTTAAAGTTAAAACTATTTTCCTAAGAACATTTAGACATTTTAATGTCTAAAATGGTAAATATCAATAAATATAATCCGCATAAACAAAAGCTCTTTGGGACATCCTTAATTACTTTTAAGTGTAAAAGGGTTCTAAGACCAAAAAGTCTGACAACCACTGAGATATATAATGCAGTCTGCTACTAGGATTCAGGAGCTCACTAAGGGGCACCATAACGCACAAAGCGCCAGGCCTAGAATCAGGCCTGAGTTCAAATCCTGCCTCAGACACTTACTAGATGTGTAACCCTGGCCAAGTCACTTAATCCTGTTTCTGCCTCAGTTTCCTAAGAATCAAATGAGCTGGAGAAGGAAATGGCATAGTGTATTTGCCATAAAACCCCCAATAGGGTCACTAAGTTGGATGCAACTGAAATGAGTGAACAGCAACCAGGCCTCAGATGAACTTGACTGAGTACCTCAGAGAACAAGATGATATTTAAATTATATCAAAAAGTTTCCCAAATTTACCCCTCTAAAAATCCTGATAACCAAGTTCCTTCCTGCTGCAGTTTTAAGCCTATTTATTTCTCATTGTCCTCCCCTCAACAGAGAACCAGGCAGCTAATTACCCTTTATAATTATTCATATTTAAAGCAAAAAAATCGTGATTCCAGATTGTAGACATTTCATAAATCATTTAAATCTAGCTTTGGTAAGGGATTTGAATGCTTGCATTTGAATGTATCTGATTATCTGGGAACTCACATTAAGCAAAATGAAAATAATAACATATTTATGTACTACTTTTAAAGTTTATAAAGTGCTTTCATCACAACCACTATGGGAAACAAGAGTATCATGTCCCTATTTTTTCTGATGTATAAACTAAGGCTAGAAAAAGTGACTCACCACAATATTTTCAACTTTTGTTGTTATTGTTATTTGTTTGCTTGGAATTTTTTTCTTTCTCATTTTTCCCCTTTTGATCAGATTTTTCTTGCACAGTATGATGAATATGGAAATATGATTAGAAGAATTGCACATGTTTAACCTATATCGGATTGCTTGATGTCTTGGAAAGTGGCAAGGAAGAAGAGAAAAATTTGGAACACAAGGTTTTGCAAAGGTGAATGTTGAATACTATCTTTGCATGTATTTGGAAAAATAAAATGCATTAAATTTTTTTAAAGTGACTTGCTCCTGGTCATAGAGATGGGGAGGAGGAGCGAGATTTGGGATTTGAATTCATTAGCTCAATCTAAGTCAGTATTTTTTCTCAATATTCCATCCTTCAGATTTGTCTCCAAGGAAGCTGCTAATTTAACCCAAGTTTGCCAAGTTTGTTTTGACCAACTCCTCCCAAAAATGTCTTTTTAGTGGAAATAACAAATTTCTCAGGCTGGATTTCTCAGCCTACTCACATCATGACACTGTGATGTCATGGAGAGAGTACTGGATTTGGAAGCCAATAATCTGGTTTCAAATCAAAGTATTATAGCTTTAGAGTTGGGAGAGTCCTCCCTTCATCTAATTTAACTAAAATCCTACCCCTTTCCTGAAGCCTTTTCCAACCTTTCTTAATTTCAGAGTCTTCCCTCTGTTAATTATTTTCTGTTTATCCTGAATATAACTTGCTTTGTATACATTTATTTGCATGTTGTCCCTCCAGGTGGATTGTAAACTTTCTGAGGGCAGGGACTATGTATTGCTTCTTTTTGTATCCTCAGCACTTAGCATGGTTCCTACCACATCCTAGGCACTTAAATGTTTCTTGAATTGAATTGAACTGCTTTATTTTACAGAGAAGGAAATTGAGACCTAGAGAGAGGATGGAATGACAAGGAACGACCCATGATTGGGATGAGATTAGAATCAGGCCCTTTGACTCAGAGAATCAGACCCTATGAATTTAGCTTTCTTCCACTGTGACCACAAGGGCTCACAAATTCTGGCTTTCTACTTTCTACTTTTGGGACCCCAGAAACATCTCTTTTCCCTCCCTGGAAGTTTCCTCATCAGTAAAATGAGAAGATTGACCTCTAAAGTCTCTCCCAGCTCTAAACCACATGATCCTATATTAGGAAACACCAGCCTTACCCACATGTACCAAATACCATTCTCTAGGGAGGGAAAATCAGATGTAAAGTCAGCTGGGGTCATTCAAATAGACTGGGTCTGAAATGTGGTAAAAACCACTTACTTTCTTTTTCCATTCTCTCTGTGCTCTGTGTGGGCTCTGAAGCAGCACAAATCCCCACCAGGATTTCATAAGGATGCCCATGATCATACCCCACTTTCCTCAGTGGCAACATAAACAGGAGAAGCCATGAGTCTCTCATCAGAGTTTATTTCATTGAATCTTACCACTAAGTAAGAGCTGATTCAATCTAAAATAGCTAAGATCCCTCTTCCCATTTTGGGCTCCTTCCTCCAAAGCAACATTGGATCAGGGGTTGAGATTCTAGCAATGGATATATGCTTCCTATGTGATCTCCTTCAATCACTTAACTTCCCAGTCATCAATTTCCTCATCTGTAAAAATTAGGGGATTCTCAAGCACTAGCATTTATTAAGCACCTACTATTTTCTGGGAACTACGCTAAGTAAATTCAAAGAATATAAAGAAATACAAAAGGATTGCAAAAAAAAAATAAAAAGCAACAATAACTGTTACTGTGAAGGAACTCATGGTCTAATGGGTAATTAGACTAGCTTACTTCCAAGGTCCTTTCTAAGACTAAATCTCTGATCCTATGACACATAAGTAACTATTCTTTGGGTCCAGGCATTTGAGTAGAAGAGCTAAAGTACTCTACTATCATTGGTATCATCTTTTCAATGTAACCATATGGAGGTAAAGTAACATGTAGAATGCTACTAAGTGCTCCTTCTATCACAGGATCCTAGTCTTCCCCTACAATACTAAAACAAATCTTCCCTGGAAGGGAAAGGTAGTTGGTAAAGTGTTTATATTTCAAAGGATTTCCCAGATAGTCTATGTGAAAAGTAAATAGAATACAAAGTAATTAATCAGTGGAAATAGATGCTAACTATATCTAAACTTGAAAGCAGATCAAAAGATAATTGAATTGGTTATCATTTTAAACACTAATTAGCAATCATTTTAATCCTCTTGAATTTTCTCTTCTCCAGGCTAGGCTATATAAACTCTTTTTCTTGAGGACTTCTTCCTTTGGTCACTCTGAAAGGGCAAACATGGAGAATGATGTAATGACTAATCAGATGTCTGGCTTCCCTAATATATAGAGTCATAGATTTAAAGCTGTAAGAGCCTTGAGAGACCACTGAATCCAACCCCTTCATTTCACAGATAAGGAAACTGAGGCATATAGTGGGGAAGTGACTCTTTTAAGGATCACCCAACTAATGAATGTCTAAGTCAGGATTTGAACCCAATTCTTCCTGGCTCCAAGCCCAGCCCTATAACTACTATCCATGTTGCTACTCATGAAACACATGGTTGCAAAACCCATATTCTCTTGCCATGAAACTATAAGAGAAAGAAATCATACTCCAGGATTTCTAGTCTCTTTACTAGTTTCTAGTTTCTAGTCTCTCAATTTAACAAACATTTATTACATATTTACCGTTTACAAGTTTTTGTGGTAGGTGTATGGGAAAGAAAAGATAAAAAGGAAGTTATCCCTGTCCTCAAAGAGCTTACATTCTAGTAGAATAAAATATGAACCTGGATATTTTTTTAAAAAGTAATTTCAGGGGCAGTTAGGTGGCTCAGTGGATAGAACACCAGCCCTGAAGTCAGGAGGACCTGAAGTTCAAATCTGTCCTCAGACACTTAACACTCCCTGGCTGTGTGATCCTGAGCAAGTTACTTAATCCCAATTGCCTCAGCAAAAAAAAAAAAAAAAAAGGAAAAAAAAGAAGAAAAAGTAATTTCAGGAGAACACTAAATGTGGAAAGGACTCCTGTATGGAGGTATTCACAAAACCACCTCTCTATGTTTCTGTCATTTCCTGGAGTCACTTTTTCACCTATTAATATCTTTCATACTCTCTAAATCACTCCATATCATTTTATTTAGAAGCTATCTGAAGGAGGTAGGCCTATATATAAACACATATACATATATATGTGTATGTGGCTATATATACATTATACATATATATAATATATATGTATATATATGGAGCTGCATAGTTTCCTCCATAGCCTTCTGCTTGGTCCATTACCATTTATTGGGTTCTTTTCTCTTTCCACTTCACCAACCACACTTTAATGGGGCATAGTCCAACTGATTTTAATTAGTATATGAAGCTTGATTTCATGAGGCACTATGTCAATATACTATCACACTTACAGCATTCAGGGCATCTGTTTACATTGTAACTCATCCAAACAAACATTAACAGTTATTTGGATTGTTTTTTTTTTTTTAAACAAACTCATGCTGTTATTTGTTCTTGGGGCAGACTAGACTTTTCTCTAAATATTCTTCTCCATATTTCATTAGGATTTGAAATTAGATCTATATTAGAAAAGACAGTATTTTCCCTTAAGGCTACTTATTTTTATTACATAGATACAAAATATGTAAACACAATAGAAAACATAGTTTCTTATATTCAGAAAGTTACTCAACTTGTTTGAAATGGGCAAGATGGCAGAAGGGAAAATTGGGACTTGATACTAGGGGGGAAAATCCAAATGAAATGAACTGTCTGGGGACATAGTATGTTCCTCCCACTAGAGATCTTCAATCAAAAATAGGTTGACCACTTATTGAGGAAATTACAGAAGGGGTACTGTTACTGCTTTAATTATGGGAAGTGCTAGGTGATCTTTTCCTATTTTCATAGAGTGATAGGATATCAATGTTGAAAGGAACCCTATACTTCCTTATACCCATCAGATTAGCAAAGCTGACAAAAAAGAAAAATGTTGGAAGAACTATGGGAAAATAGATATATAAATGTACCAATGGCAGAGCTATGAATTAGTCCAACTGTTCTGGAAAGCAATTAGGAACTGTGTCCAAGGAGCTATTAAACTGGGTGGACCCTATGACCTAAAAATAGGATTACTAGCCTATCCCCCCCAAAAGAGATAAAAGAAAGAAAAGGACCCATATGTGTAAAAATTTTTATAGCAGTACTTTTTATGAAGGCAAAGAATTGGAAAGTGAGGAGGTTCCCATCAATTGGGATGATAAACTAATTATGATATATGTGTGTGATGCAATGCTACTGGGTTATAAGAAATGATGAAGGGGATGGTGTTAGAAAGACCTGGGAAAGCTTATATAAACTAAAGCAAAGTAAAATGAGTAGTACCAAGAGAACAATTTATATGGTAACAACAAAGCTATAAAGACAAATAATTTTGAAAGATTTAAGAACTCGGCTCAACACAAAGAACCAACCACAGTTCCAGACGACTAATGATGAAAAATTCTATCCACCGCCAGATAGAGATGCCATGGACTCAAATACAGTCAAGAGTATTTTGGAAAGAATGTGACTAATACAAGAATTTATTTTGCTTGTCTATACTTAATTGCAATAGTTCTATTTTTCTTGTTTTCTCAGTGGGTAAGGAAGGAAGCAGAAAATTTAGGAGTGAAAGTAAATAAAATTGAATTTTTAAAAGTAAAATAAAAGAGATCTTAGTTGTTATTTAATAGTTCATACTAATCTCATTCAGGAAAGCATTATATCAGTGGGTGTTGCACTCAAATAGAAAAGAAGCCCCTACATGTATACAAGGATCCTTGAGGATAAGTGTAGACTTAGAAAACCACATACTAACATTATCTATGTTCTATTGGATTCTATTTATTTTGTTAAATATTTCCCAAATATATTTTCACCTGGTTCCGGAACACTGAGGAATGGTGTGATGATCTGGCACGTTTAGCACCTTTGCACTAGATGCACTTTGAGCACTAAATGTGTCAGGGGAGCTTTCAACCTCTAACCCAGTTATCATTCTGCTCCCCAAAGCAATGGAACTGGATATAGTTTGGTCCTTTACAGAGTGAGAGTCAGTCCTTAGTAATCTACTGGGACTTGGGAAGAGAAGAGCTGCATGGTTTGGGAATCACAGTAAATATCCCTGACATTAGCCTGTTGCTATATTTTTCCTTCTCGTTCACTGATTAGCAGAGAGGCAGGTGAGGGAGCACTGTGTTATATCCATTTCCCCTTCCCATTTGTCTCATGTCCTATGGCAACACTTAGTATAACCCCTAGTGGCAGGAGGCCAGTTTTTGTAAGGGCTGAGTCTGTGATGTTTAAGCCATTATGTGATAAATATAGACATAAAATATAGTCTCTGACACATATTCCATGATTCTTGGGTCATGTGTGAAGATCCTTAATGGAAAAACTAGAATTAAGGAGATTGGGCATTTGAGCCATGAGAATCACAGCTATTTGATAGCCCCAATGAGGGCGATAGTCCCTCTCCTTCTCTGAAATCCTTGGTAGAAAACAAATAAAAATAAAGAAAGCCCAACTTTCTGATATGGGGAACCCATACTGGCTCTTTTTTATAGTTGAAGAGAGATTCAACTGAAGGCTAGGTGAACACTTAAGAATTTTGTAGATGTCACTTTTCAGATGAAATTTACTAGCAATCAACTAAAACTCTAACATATACACATCTGTAAAAATAAGAAGAGATTTAAGTTTTTATCAATTACATGTGTGTATGTGTGTGTGAGAGAGGAGAAAGAAAAAAAGAGAGAGAAAAGAAAAAGAAGAAAGAGGAGGAGGAGGAGAAAGGAGGAGGAGGAGGAGGAGGAGGAGGAGGAGGAGGAGGAGGAAAAGGAGGAGGAGAATGAAAGAGAAGGAGAAGGAAGAGGAGAGAAACATTTATAGATGTAAAATTGATTGTGCTGAAAGGATATCAAGTGAGATCTTGCCATGGTAGATTATTGAGGCTTGAGAGCTTTTACTTTCCCTTTTGTGTTTGTATTTGTATTGCTTTGTGGTTTATATCCCCTTGGGGAAAAAAGACATGGGCTTTGGGTTATTCTGTAAGTTGCTTGAAGTCCTAGGTGCCAAATGCCCCAAAGAATTAGGCAGGTATAGTGTAGTGGCAAGATACAGGCACATTTGCATCATTGACAAAAATTTAATTCCTTTTATATTTTCACAAGTGTATATATGTCAGAATTTTAGTTGCCTACAAGCCAATTCATCCGAAAAGGGCTCTTTTTTTTTTTTTTTTTTTTAACAAAATCTGGATAAGTGTTTATCTGGCCATTAGTTGAAGTTCTTTAGTAAAAACAAAACAAAACAAAACAAAACAAACAAAAAAAAAACAAATTACATCCAAAACAATGTAATCCATTTTTGAACATCTCTCTAATTGTTAGTGAGATATTTCCTTATGTCAAACCCAATCATTCTGTTCTATCATTTTGGCCTCTTAGAAAACAAAGTAGTATTTTTTAGGAAATGCCTGGCCTAAAACTGTTACAGTTTCCAAATGGTTCATAAGACTATAGAAGTTTTAATAAAAGCAAGGGTCCTTAACAAAGATTGTAGCAGGATCTTGGCAATTGTTATCTATAGCATGCCTGATGTATAATCATAAAGTTTTTGATTGTATACTTCCTGTGAAAGGGATAATCACTATTTTACACTATTCCATTTTTTCCCCTGAGGCAATTGAGGTTAAGTGGCTTGCCCAGGATCACACAGCTAGGAAGTGTTAAGTGTCTGAGACTAGATTTGAACTCAGGTCCTCCTGACATCAGGGCGGGTGCTCTTTTCACTGCACCACCTAACTGCCCCAAACTATTTCATTTTTAAAATTAGCTATGTTCTAAACATTACTTTATCAATAGGAAATTGTTCTCCCCCAATGTAATCCATTTGTACCACTTCTGCCATCTTGAGCTAAAACAAAGGCTAATTCTTCTTCCACACAAGGGTCCTTTAAATTTTAAAAAATACTCTCATACTTCCTCTAAATTTTCTTTGATATCAACATCCTTATTAATTAATTCATTCTTCCTTTTGGGACTTAGCTTCAGTTCTTCTCACCAACCTGATCACCCTTCTCTAGACATATTATATTTTGTCATTGTCCCTCTTAAAGTGAAAATACCATATATGATCTAATCAGCCAGAATATAGTAGGAGTATTATTTCTCTTGTTCTGGACATTTCCTTCTATTTAGTGTAGCTCAAAATCTCATTATTTTTTGGTAGTCAAATCAGTGTTGAATCACAATGAATTTGAAGTCAACTTTTTTTTCTTTCAACCTCAGTGAAAGATTTTACTTTTTTTTTTCCTTACAAAATTTCATCATATGAGGTTTGAGTAATCATTCCAGCAAGTTTTTTTAAAACCTTAATTCTGGCATTTAACATATTAGCAATACCTCAGTTTGGAGTCATCTAGAAATTTGATGAGCATATTTCTACATCTTCATCCTGTTGCTGTTCAGTCATTTCAGTCATGTCCAACTCTTTGTGACCGTATCTGGGGTTTTCTTGGTAAAGATACTGGAATGGTTTTCCAGTTCCTTCTCCAGCTCATTTGACATATGAGGAAACTAAGACAAACTGAATGAAGTGACTTGCCCATAGTAACATAGCTAAGTAAGTATCTGAAGCTGGATTTGAACTCCAGGCCCAGGGCTTTATCCACTGGACCACCCAGCTACCCACATCTTTATTCTAATCACTGATTTTAAAAAGGGACCTTCCCGGCCTATGTTGATTCAGACTTACTCCAATAAGTGGAAAGGCAAAAAGAAAAATCACACAGACATTTGTCCACATACATTTAGCTCTGTCCTAAAAACTGGGGCAATAGAAAAGAATCTTAGATTTGGTTTTTAGGGAAAATAGTGCTAAAACTGTCTCTGCTACTTAGTACCTTTGTGCTATTAAGTGAGTCATATAACCTCTCTCAGTATTAGTTTCTTTATCTATAAAATGAGCTAATTGGACTGGATCAGTGGTGTCTTATTCAAATAGAAGTAGATGTTTGAAGGCCACATATTGACTTAGAAAACCACAATTTAACATTCTCTATAATGCATTGTATTATTATTTATTTTGTTATTTATGTTCCATCCTGGTTTGGTTCCTAACTCAGGAGTTTGGTCTATAGCTTGGAATTTGACACCTCCAGACAAAATGACCACTAAAGTTTCTCTAAGTTCTGACACTTCTAAATTCTGGTCACTTCCAACTTTAAATATGTGATGCTATATATTTATGTGTGATATATAATATGTTTATGTATATTATATATATGATATATGATATATTCCTAGAATTCAGGACTGATAATATTAAGTGAGTAAATGAACAAAGAAGAACTTATAAAAATAATAAGACCTCTAAGGTATTTTTATATTGATACATAAGATCCTCTTCTCCCATATCTATGATTCTATCAGCTGCTTCTGGGGCTCCTCCTTGAACCTTCTTCAGTTTCCCCAGCCCCTAGGCCAACATCTTAAAAATGTCCAACCTCCAGCCCTGTCTTGCTCTTTCTAAATTTAAGTCACTATCTTCTCTCCTACTGAAGTCGTTTTGAACCTTAGTGATGAGGATTTTAGCAGGTTACCATTTTCTATTCCACAAATCCATACTCTTAACCCTGGCCTGCTATCTTGTACATGACTACCACTGTCCATAAGAAAAACTACAGCTGAGAATAGGGATGGATCAATGTTAATGCATCTCCACTGCAGGGGAAAAAGTGCATTGCACACCATGCTCCAAGCAGCAGGTCAGTGGTATTATCTGCAGATGAAGGAGAAACCCTTTTACGTTATTGACTGCTCTTTTTCAGAGGCCATCCAGCCTTCTAATGGTCTAAAGGGATAAAGCACTTCAGGATTCAAGGATTTGCAGGCTAGCTATCAAAGCAGAATTATACATGTCACTATTAACTGGTGACTGATTATGTTTATATATTTTTTTAAAACTGTAACCTGCCTTTGCCATACCATTAGATATTACCATGAAATCTTGGGACCCGGAAAGCTTGCTTGCCTAATGGCTGGGAAGATTATTTAGAGTTCCCACGGTTCTGGTCCTCTTTCCCCTTACCTTGAACCTGATGAGTTTCCAGAAAGGAAGCTTCTCTTGATGCTGCACTATTGTGGCTTTCTTTCTATGTGGTGGTTTCTCCTCCTTCCCAGAAGTCTGTTCAAGTTCAAGGTCAGAGGGAAGACCACAGGAATCTCAGGAACTTTAGGTAATCTGCAGAGCCTTCTTCACCCACCCCCCCCCTTCTCTAGCTTTCTTAGTCATGAGCATGGAAAATATAGGTCATATTTGTTTCCTTTCTTCATTTCTTTTTATTTAAATATTTTATTTTTTCCATTTACATGTAAAAGCAATTTTGACATTTAAAAAAAAATTTGATTTCCAGATTCTCTTCCTCTTTCCTTTCTTTTCCTCCTCATTAAGAAAACCAAAGATTTGATATGTTATGCATATGCAGACATACAAAATATTTCCATATTAATGGAAATCATATTAATGATATTCTAAAAAAAACACAGATCCCTCTACCCCCCCCAAAAAAAAAGACAGAAAGAAAGCTTTAAAAAATTTGCTTTGATATTCATTCAAACTCCACCGTTTTTTCCCCTGACGGATAGCATTTTCATCAGATCCTATCTTGATCACTGTATTGCTAAAATAGCCAAGTCTATCAAAATTGGTCACTGTTACCATGCATACTGTTCTGCTGATCTGGTTACTTCACTTTGCATTAGTTCATATAATTCTTTCCAGGTTTTTCTGAAAGCATCCTGTTTATTGTTTCTTATGGCATAATAGGATCACAATCACAAACCACAATTTGTTCAATCATTCCCCAGTTGATGGGCATCCCCCCAGTTTCCAATTCTTTATCACCATAAAAATAGAGCTGCTATAAATATTTTATGGATAGGGGTCTTTTCCTTTTCCTCTTCTCTCTTTGGGATACATATCTAGTAGTGGTATAGCTGTCATCAAAGGGTAGCCTCAGTTTAGTTGCACTTTGGGATAGTACCAGGTTGTTCTCCAGAGTTGTAAATCAGTTCACAACTTCACCAACAGTGCATTAATGTCCCAGTTTTTCTACATCCCCTCCACTTTTCTCTTTTATCATATTAGCCAATCTTATAGGTGTGAGGTAGTACCTCAGAGTAATTTTAACTTGCACTTCTCTAATCAATAGTGATTTAAAGCATTATTTCATATGGCTATAGATAGCTTTGATTTCTTCTTTTGAAAAAAGAAGCCTTTTCATATTCTTTAACCATCTATAAACTGGGGAATGACTAATATTCTTATAATTTGACCCTGTTCTCTATATGTTTGAGAAATTAGAATTTGAAAAAGATAATGATAAATGTTAGTGAGGATGTGGGAAAACTGGAACACTAATCCATTGATGGTGAAGTTGTGAAATGATCCAACTATTTTGGAAAGCAATCTGAAACTATGCCCAAAGATATAAAACTGTATATACCCTTTCATTCAGCAGTGTCTCTACTGGGTCTGTATCCCAAAGAGGTCATAAAAGAGGGAAAAGGATCCACATGTGTAAAACTGTTGTAGCAGTCCTTTTTGTATTGGCAAGGCACTGCCCATCAGTTGGGAAATAGCTGAATAAATTATGGTATATGAATGTAATGGAATAGTATTATTCTATAAGAAATGATGAGCAGGCTGATTTCAGAAAAGCCTGGAAAGATTTACATGAACTGATGCTGAGTGAAGTGAATAGAACAAAGAAAATACAGTACACAGTAACAACAATATTATGGGTTGATTAACTGTGATGGACTTGACTTTTCTCAGCAATGCAGTAATTTAAAGCAATTCCAATAGACTTGGGATGGAAAATACCATTTGCCTCCAAAGAGAAAACTGTGGAGACTGAATATACATTGAAGCATAATATTTTCATCTTTTTTCATTTTTGTTTTCTTTTTTGGGTCTTTGTTTCCCCTTACGGCCTGATTTTTTTTTTTTTTGCACAGCATGACAAATATGGAAATAAATTTAAAAGCATTGCACATATTCAACCTATATCAGATTGCTTGCTGTCTTGGGGTGGGGAGAGGTAAGGGAGGGAGGAAGAAAAATTTGGAACACAAAATCTTGCAGGAATAAATGTGGAAATTTTTCTTTACATGTGTTTGAAAAAATAAAATACTAAAAATATCTTTATCAAAGAAATTTGCTATAATATCTTCTGCTTTCTGTTTTCCTTCTAATCTTAGCTACAATTTTTTTTGTGCAAAAACTTTTGTAATTTAATGTAATCAAAGTTATCCATTTTATATCCTATAATGCTCTACAATTATTGTTTGGTCACAAATTCTTCCCTTATCCATAGATCTAGCAGATAAATATTTCCAGGCTTCCCTAATTTGTTTATGGCATCACTATATCTAAATCCATTTTAACCTTATATTGGTCTCTTTCTCTTTTCACCCTGTCCCTTCTCAAAAGTGTTTTCCTTCTACTTCCTCCAATATACCCTCTCTTTTTTCATTCCCCTTTCTCTCATTCCTCTCTCCTCCTACTTTCCTGTAGAGTAAGATAGATTTCTATACCTAACTAAATGTGTTTGTTAGTCCCTCTCTGAGCCAGTTCTAGTGAGAGCCAAGTTCAAGCATTTTCCACCTTCACCATCCTCATTTATCCCTCCACTATTAAAATGTTTTCATATCTTTTTTATTTGAAATCATTTATACCCCATTATACCTCTCCCTTCCCCCTTCTCCCACTGCATCCTTCTTCTTTATGCCTTATTTTTTTATATCAATCCATCAGAGTCAACTCATACCCCTGCTCTTTCTCTTTACATATTCCTTCTAACTGCCTTCCTAATGATAAAAGTCTTAGGAATTAGTGTAAATAGTTTAACCATATTGAATTCCTTTAGATTTCTCTTTCCTATTTACATTTTTATGCTTATCTTGAGCCTTGTATTTGAAAGTCAAATTTCCCATTCAGCTTCAGAAATGCTTGGGTCCCCTACTGCTAGGTAGGTTGGGAAGAGGTCCATTTGGATGACTTCTCCCCTGCATTCATGCCCACCTTGGGGATCTTTTCTTAGGGTGTTGCAGGAGGATATTGTCATCTGTTGGACTCGTCTTTTGGAAGCTTATCTGCCCTTGTGCTTTAATGTCCCCTATTCCTTTTCTATCTCCTATGAGCCAAGGGAGATGATGGATTTATGCCATCCCTAAGAAATGGTTCATTTTTCTGGAGCATTTCCAATAACACCATCTTTCCAATTCTTAAGAACCTAGGGAGCTCCGATGTCTCATGAGCTATTGAACTCTAAACCTGTCATAGGAAACAGCCAGGAATTAATAGAGCAGTTCACGAGCTCTGGTACAGAAATTTTCCATCTAGATTCTTTGCTTCCCCAACCTTCTCCACAGCTAGGAAGCAGATCCAGTATTAGCACCTATTTGGTATGACATACACTGACAGAAGGGAAAATGACCTTCTCCAAGAAGAAAGGCAGGGAAAATTTCAGGGTAGAGAAGTAGGCAGAGGTCAGATGAGTTCCCTCACCTCACTGAAGAAATAGGTTTATTTTGAGGCTATGCAACCAACTGACTTTTTTCCTCTAGTGGGTTCCTTAAGACCAGGAACCTTGACCTTTAAAAATACTTATTGAAGAACCTAGTACAAGGCCATACACCCTTTAAATAATCAATTCAATTCATCAATGATTTACTAAGTGTTTCTTATGTTCCAGGTACTCTAGTGGACACTGGGAATGCAGAGAAAAGAGGAAAAAATTCTCCCCAAGGAGAATCTAGTATATTACCTGTCATGTGTTAGGGATTTAATAAATGCTTATGGAGTGATTAACTGATTCTGATATCCATAAAATCAAGTGATAATTTTATTATTATATTTATTTTGATAATATAGATATTATATTTATTTGGATTTTTTTTTCCTGAGGCAGTTGGAGTTAAGTGACTTGCCAGAAGAGTTAAGTGTCTGAGGCCAGATTTGAACTCGGGTCCTCCTGATTTCAGAGCTGGTGCTCTATCCACTGCTCTACCCAGCTTCCCCTATTTAGATAGTAAAGCCTTGTCCCTTCCCACTCCTAACTGCACACAAGAAAATAATAATACTAGCATTTATAGTGTTTTTAATATGCTACCTTCAGAACAATCTCCTAAGGTAGGTGTTATTATTATCCCTATTTTATAGATGAAAAAACAGGCTTTGAGGTTAAGTGACTTGGGTGGGGTCATACAGCTAGTTAATATCTGAGTCAGAATGTGAACTCAGTTCTTTCACTCAAAATTCATCATTCTATCAACTTCACTACCTAGCTCCTGAAAATCTTTATGGAGTATAGTTAGCAGCCAGGGTAGGTCTAGTCCTTCAGGATCAATGTTAATAAGGGATTCCACAGTTCTCATTGACTCAGAGATAGCCTGGTCTAAAGGGAATGGGTTCAATTAAGGAAACTTAGGTTCTAATTTCTAACTGTTCCACTAACATATTGTAGAAAATTGAAAATCATGTTGTAGCATAAAGAATACTGGATTTGGAGCCAGGAGATTCAAGTTCATATCCCAGAACTCCTTACAATTTGTCTAAGTTATAGATCACTTGACATTGGTCAAGTCATTTTCCATCTGAGATATTAATTTCCTATCTGTAAAGTGAGGAGCTTGGACTAATTGATCTTCCAACTCCAAAAATCACATGTTCCTCTTTCCCCTTCTCTAAGCCTTCATTTCCTCATCTGTAAAATAAAAGGTTTGGATTCATTGGTCTCTAATGGTTAACACAGTAAACATAATTCCGAATCTCTGAGTTCCAATTACAAGCCTGGTCTTGGTTGGCCCAAAGGTATAACGTGGTAATGACACTCCATTTTACCTCACAAGCATGGCATGGGGAATCATGAAATATCATTTGCAAGCCTCTTTGAGATGCTTGGCAGAGACACTGCTCCCTGACAAAGAAGGAATATGAATATTATCTCACTAGAGTGCTGAACTACCTTGAATGCCTGGGGGACTTCCACGAAAGGATACAGAATACTATTTGGCCCTAGAGATGGAAGAAGCCGCTAATTTGGCTTTCCACAGTTCATATAGATAAGGCAGGAGGGGGTTTGGGGAAAGGAAGGCTGTCATTTACTTTCCAATCATAGGACTGTATTACACATCATATTTCCCAAAGGCCATAATTATTTCCTAGAGAAGAAATTCAAATGACCCAGATAGTTAATTCAGTGTAGTTGGTCCAAAAAGTATTTACCTAAAAGGCAGTTTTGTCAAAAGAATATTACAAATATAATCACTCTTGCTCCCACCACAAGGGTGCCCCCAAAATACATTTGATGGATCTGTTGAGTTAAATCCTCAATAAACTGGAGTGTGGGAGAGAGCAAGTGGGTGACCCAAGGAACAAGTCAGGTCTCCGTAGTGAGAAGTTTTTGGATTCCCTAAGTTCTTCCTGGCAAGGCTCTAGGCAAAAACTGAAAAGCAGAGAAAGTTTCACTTTAGTACCCTCCCATAACCCTTCAGTGATTTTCTAGAAAGCTTCCAAGATGCCCATCCTACTTCATAGCTGCCCAAAACCTTTCTGTAGTGACTTACCCAAGCTTTCCATCTTTGAGATCTTCTCATAGTACTTCTCTATTGCAATGTTCTAGGCTCCAAAATTATTTTTCCTGTTTTTCCCTTCAATCAAAACTCCCCATTTTCTTAGTGTCAGCACAATTTGTTATTTTAGGGAGAAAGCATTTTGGGATACATGATCTTTCTAGCCTAGTTCCTCATTCCAATGGTTTGGCCATATCCATGTCTCCTATCTCATCCTTGCCCGTGTATTCATATGGGTTGTCTGATGTCTTGAAAATATAAACTTCTTGGCAGAGCAGCAAGCACATTGCAGAGACCATTACTGATTTTTCTTGGTACAAAAACTGTTGTCTAGGGCATGTGACCTCTCTCAGTCTTGGAACATGGCACTCCAATCCCATTCTGGCTCCCAGCTAGATACAGCTGCTCAAGCTTCTTCTGTGTTTCTGTCTCTGACTTTATCTCTGTCCGTCTCTGTCTCTCTACCAGCCTTTCTCTTGAGATTCCCCAGCCTTTTAAATAGCACATCTTGGAAGTGTATCTACCCAAGTAAAGCATTGCCTTGTTGGAGAACTAACTCATAAGTTTCTAGAAGGCAGAAGACAAGAAGTTCTTTCATAAATGAAGTTCTCTCAGCTTCAAGCATTGTGGGAACATGGGAGTCTGTATATGTAGAGCCAACATTCTCTGATGAGATTTGCACTACTCATCTGACAAGGTTGTTGTAAGAATATACTGTAGGGTTTAAAGTACTAGAGAAATGTGAATTGATGTGTGTGTGTTTATGTGTGTGGGGTGACCTAATATTTTTGATGATCTCCCATTGCATGACTTGCTAATCAGTCTATCTCAAGTTTCTCATGACTCCAATCCAGCCTCTACTTATATAAATGAATATACACACAGCCAGAATAGAATTACAGTCACACGCGCGCGCGCACACACACACACACACACACAGAGCCATGTCATTCTCATACTCAATAAGGTCCAAGGGTTCACTATTGTCTCCAAGTAAAACATCAGCTCCTCTATGTAGCTTTTAAAGTCCTTTACAACCTGGCCCTAGCCTTCCTTCCCAGCCTCATTATAAATTGCTCTATGGTATAACCAACTGCCCTTGCTGGTCCCCACATATAGCACTCTATTTGCCATTGGTGTGTCTTTGTATAATTCATACCCAGGACCTGTACCTCTTCTTTCATTTCCACTCCATATACTAGAATTTCTTATTTCCTTCAAGATTAAACTCAAGTACTTTATTCTCCACAAAGTCTTTCCGGATGCCCTTGGTTTTTTTTGTTTGTTTGTTTGTTTGTTTGTTTTGTTTTGTTTTGTTTTTTTGCTTTTTGCTGAGGCAATTGGGGTTAAGTGACTTGCCCAGGGTCATACAGCTAGGAAGTGTCTGAGACCAAATTTGAACTCAGGTCCTCCTAACTTCAGGGCTGGTGCTCTAACCACTGCGCCACCTAGCTGCCCCCTGATGCCCTTGTTAGTGCCCTTCCTCTCTAACTTTTGTCATTCAGTCATTTTAGTCAAATCTAACACTATGACCCCATTTGAAGTTTTCCTGGTAAAAATACAGAAGCAGTTTTGCCATTTCCTTCTCTAGCTCATTTTACAAATGAGGAAACTGAGGCAAGCAGGGTAAAGGGACTTATCCAGGATCCTGATTCCAGGTCTGGCACTATGACATCCCCTAGCTGCCCTAACTTCCTTGTATTTACTTGGCATTTATCAGTATAGATATCCATATGTTCGTGCCATCTCCTCTGATTGAATATGAGCTCTGTAAGAAAAGTCTTTGTACCCCCTGAGCCTCACACATCGTAAGCACTTAATAAATACTTGTCAAGTGATTGATTATTGCTACCAACTTGATTGTGATGGCCATCTTTTTATATGAGTGGCTTACTAAGGATGACATAAGTCTTTGAAATGTCTTTTGAAAGCAAAATTATAGGGAATCTAAATGTCAATAAAAAGGCATATAGTGGGTATATGGAGGCAAAATGCCAATGATAACTAATAGCCAAGGGGTGAAATAGACCAGGGCTTCTTAAACTTTTTCCACTCATGACCTCTTTTCACCAGAGAAATTTTTACATAACCCAGGGTATATAGATTTATAAAATTGGTGTACAAATCAAACATTTTCTGATAATAAATCATAATTTTGCAGCCCCCACATTGAGTTATAAGACTCCACATGGGATTGCAACCCAAAGTTTAAGAAATGGGGTACAAAATACATCAAAGGGGATATGTTTGATCAGCAAAAGAGAGATCAACTAATGTAGTGAGAGCAATAGAAAACAGATGGATAGTCCAAGTATTGTGGAGTTTATATTTGAAGGAGAGAAGACCACATCTAAAGGAGAGCAGGAAAGTGGGAAGCAAGGAGGGGGAGGAGGCAAAGGTATTGAAGGAAGTGGAGAAGTCCAAGATTTACAAATGGAGCCCAGGAGGAAGTGAGTATGATTTGGATGGGTGTCCCATGAAATTGTAGTCAAGGCCAGGGATTCACCAATCAAAAGAAAGGACTAGAGGCTGATTATTAAAACAATAATGATAAATATACTGTTACGGTATATAATCTTAATTGTTAACATATATAGCACTTCAAGGTTAGAAATCAAATGTAGTTGATCCTCACAGCAATCCCATGAGGTAAGTATTATTATCCCCCTTTTACACAGGAGAAAGCTGAGATTGAGAAAGTATAATAACTTGCTAGAGATAACACAGATGGTAAGTATCAGAAGTTGGACTTGACTCCAAATCAAGTTCTCTATCCACTGAGCTACTTAGCTTCCTCATAGGAATCTATTGCAAAGTTGTATTTGATTCTGACTATAGGAGGAGAGAGACACTTTGGAGAGAAAGCAGATTAATTATATTAATTGTTTCTGGTTTATTGTCAGTCTTTTAAAAATTTTCTTTTAGGTGAAATAAAGGCTGTCCTGGACCCAATATGCATTGTTACCCTGAGCACTTGCCCAGGAGTTGGGATTCTTTTCCCTACAGCTGTGGAAATTTCCAGCTATATACAACCTATATTTCCCAAGGAAACTCTGGATAGGGGCAAAAGGAACCAATGAAATAGTCTTTTTTTAAAAATTAAGGCTTTTTATTATTATATATATATGTGTGTGTGTGTATATATATATATATGGATAATTTTCTACATTCACCCTTACAAAACCTTGTGTTCTAAATTTTTTCCTTCCCTTCCCCCCATGTCCTCCCCTAGGCAGTAAGTAATCTAATATATGTTAAACATGTACAATTCTTCTATACATATTTTCAAAAATATAGTGCACAAGAAAAATCAGATCAAAAAGGAAAGAAAATGAGAAAGAAAACAAAATGAGAAAAGGGCAAGCAAACAACAACAAAAAGAGTGAAAATGCTATATTGTGATCTACACTCAGTTCCCACAGTCCTCTCTCTGGGGGCAGATGGCTCTCTCCATCACAAGATCATTAGAACTGGCCTGAATCATCCAATGAGACAGTCTTTAAATCCATTCCCAAGACAGACTCTGTTCTCAGACCGGGTCATGGGTTACAAATGTTTATGGTTGTCACAGAAAGTCCAGAAAAGAGTGTGGATGGCTCTGGAAACTCTCAGATTCTACATCATAAAATCCTAAGATTGGGCTGAAAAAGTCCTTGGAGATAATCTGGCCCAACCCTCTCATTTTAAGACCCAGAGAACAGAATGGCAACTGAAAGCAAAGTCACGCTCTTCCACCACAATCTGATGCCCCTAGCCCAGTGTTTGGTAAACAGTAGGCACTCATTCAATAGTTCCTGTTGGATGGATTGATCTCCCCTCCCCTGCCCTGGCAGAACTCTGTCTAGAACAAGGATGTAGCCTATTCTTCCATTGCCTGGAGCAGATGGAGGAAGTAGGGCGGTTTGTAATGTACCCAGACGGTTCTGCCCTTTCTAGTAGCCAGAGGAAGAGGAACTGAATGCTGTAGATAAATGTTTTCTCTGTAGGATCACAAGGAAAACAAGAAGGAGCTCTGAGAATAACAGGGGATGGGAGCTGACTTTTCCCCCCACTGAATTAAAACTGGGATCTCTGCAGATCTGCTGCCCAGGCCCACTGGCCTCCGAAAGCAGCTCTTCCAAGGGGAGCCTGTGGACCCCGGCTTTGCTTTGGACTGAGTCAAGGGAACTGAGCTTACATTTCCTGATACATGGGAGAGGGGAAGGAGGAGGGGTCCAGGGGGGAAGCTCCTGTTTCCTGGCCCGACCATTTGCTTTTCTGCAGGACTGAAAAACTTTTGCAGAAGTTCCACAGGCCTGGGAGTGGGGAGAAAGGAAGGAAAGCCCTGGAGAGGAAATGGCACATGGAGGGCTGTATTCATCCCACTGGCCAGGCCGCCACACCCATCTACCCTGCAGGGGCAGCCAGCAGGGGAACAACTTCCCTTTGTGGCCTGGCTTGGCTCAGGGTCAAGGCTTCAATGACTGCCTTGTAATAGGCCCTTCTGAAATGGAGCCGCTGTCCCTCTGAATGGCATGTCTAACTCATGTTTAAAGTCAATCAAGTTTTTAAGGCTCTTTCCCAAGACCACAAACACAGACTGACTTACATGTGTGGTGAGCACTGAAGCCAACTTGTCTCCGAGCGGCAATGGCCACGGCTGGCTCTCTGTCAGGCCCTTGCAAAGGCTCAAAGGCTTGAATAACTTGCTTTTCCAAGAGAAGGAAACGGGGAGGGAAGGGCAGCCGGGCACGGGAGCAAGCATTTATGTGGTATCCACCAGTTCCAGGCACTGGGCTAAGGGCTTTACAAGTATTTTCTGATTTAATAAGACAATTAGATGATAAGGGAAGGGCCCTGTATCTGAACTAGGACAGGAATCCCAGCTCCACCTTGGCCAAATCATGTATATCAACTGCCTGGGTCTCCATTCTCTCACCTGTAAAATGGCTGAGCTTGATGATCCAGCTCAAATATTCTGACACCATTCTTCTGCCAGGGATTTGCTTCCTTTGGTATTCCCTCCATCTCTCTCTCCACAACCAACCTATTTTTCCTGACATACTCCTCATCTATGAACTGAGAATGATAACATGAATCAGAATCAAGACTTTAATTTAATTTGGAGATTTAATCCAGATTAATTAAATCCAATTTAATCTGGAGAACTCCTGGTGGGGAAATCTTGTCCATTCCAATCCAGATCACCAAATTCATCTGTAATGTAGCTTTAGAAACCAGCCTAAACAGGATCTTACTCAATATGCAAATTTTGGCAAGTAATGTAATGGCTCTGGATCTCAGTTTCCTCATCTATTGGGTGTGGGTCTCAGACTAGTAGAACTCTAAAATCCAATCCAGTTCTATGGATCTGATTTTAGGGAAAGGTCTTAATTTAGAAAGGCAAAAAAAAGTGAAAATTAAATAAATACATTTAAAATTAAAATTAAAACAGAAGTATTCACAGCATCCTGAGCCATCACCAGTTATGTTGATTTTTGTCTTGCCACTGGTTGATGATTCTATTGAGAGAATGAGCTCAGTTCTGCCTACTTAAATCCAATTCATAAGCAAGTTAAACTATCATGGTGAAGTTACAGGTTTTCTTCCCAAAAAGGAGGAACAACAACATGCTCTTAGACTCCTGGAGACATCCTAATTTAATTCCCCTCTCCATTGTTCCATTTCTGAAGAGGTTTGTAAAAGCCCACCCTTGAGGGGTAAAGTAAAGACAGAGTAGAAGGGAGAGTCACAACCACAAGAAAGTGGGAGACATCCAAGAGGAGGTAGTTAGGTTCCCTGTTAAACTGGATGGTTCCCAACCCCAACCACTGTTAGACTAAACATAATTTGAACCCAAGTCTCCTGCCTCCAAAGATATCATTCACTCCATGACACTACATTATTACATAGCTCAGGATACTTTCCTGATTCATATTTGCACTGATGAGTGTGCAACCTAACAAAGTTCAGAAAAAAAAAAAAACATGCCCTGGTTGACATTAGAGTTCAGCCTTAATAGTTTATTTACCAGAAAGATTCAGGCTGAATTAGGAGTTTTAAGCATAATAAAATACTGAACCTGATGAATATGTTGAATTTCTTTATTCTTTTGGTCTCAAAAGATTCACCTCCTCCACCTTTCCCCAATAGATACGATGTCATAGAGGTCCCATGAATACAATTTTAAAATTAAAACTAAATTGAATAAATAATATTTATTTTATTTATTTATTTGATAGATCATTTATTTAAAATTATTTTTTAAATCATGCTATTTATTTATTTAATAAATAAATGATAAATAAATAAATTTAAAATTAAAATTAAAACAGAAGTATCCACAAAAGTATAAGCCACTAATTTGCTTACCCTGATAGACATGGAGGTTAAGAGGGAGACAAATATGTCTGAGTTGCAGAGTGTTTTTATTAGAGCTTACATGGCTTTGGTATGTCAATTAATTCTCCATACCCCAGTGGAATATTGGACTACTACCCATTTGAAATTGACCCAAATATTCTAGGGGTCCTTTCAACCCCAGAATGATCTTTAGCTAAAAACAATTCATGTCATCAGAGATGGAAACAAATCAAAATAATGATCTTGAAATAGTAAAAGCCCAGTTGATGTTAAATAAAATAAGTTTTTAGTGGATCTAGTCAATGTAGTTTTGTGATTTGCTCTAATAGGCTGCTAAGAAGTATGAGGAGAGAAGGCAAATAGTGGCAGTTGCCCATTGGAGATTAACAGGACAAGGGGGAAAGAGATCTTATTTAAAAAATAAACATGGATCAAAAAATCAATTTCAAAGATATAAAATGGAGAATGTGGTGACATGACTAGACAGCAGTTCACCTGAAAAAGATTGAAAGTTTAGCTCAAATTCCATCAGTCTCCCCTCATACCT
Source organism: Myrmecobius fasciatus (assembly GCA_023553655.1). Classification (NCBI taxonomy): domain Eukaryota; kingdom Metazoa; phylum Chordata; class Mammalia; order Dasyuromorphia; family Myrmecobiidae; genus Myrmecobius; species Myrmecobius fasciatus. Next base: position 107,742 of record JAJPUD010003672.1, on the reverse strand, counting down.
TAATGGAGATAGCCCAGAACCTGGAATCAAAGTGTCTTGGGAATACTGATGCTTCCAACCCAGCACTATCATCCTAGGAATCTAGCCCCCCCAGAATAATAATAAAATTTATCATCAAAAATTTCAAAAGAATTAATGAAAAAAATGTAAAGGCAGCCTAGCTGTACCAGAACAACAACAACAACAAAACAAAACAAAAACCTATATTATAAAGCAACAGTCATCAAAACCATTTTATACTGGTTAAGAAATAGATTAGTAGATCATTGGAATAAGTTACATTTAGATCAGAAGGATGATTTTAGAAAGGCCTGGAGAGACCTATATGAACTGATACTAAGTGAAATGAGCAGAATCAGGAGATCATTGTACATAACAATATTATTATATTAATATTATATGACAATCAATTATGATGAACATGACTCTTTCCAACAATGAGATGATTCAGGCCAGTTCTTGTGATGATCTTGTGATGAAGAGAGCCATCTACACCCAGAGAGAGGATTGTGGGAATTGAATGTGAATCACAACATAACATTCTCCCTTTTTTTGTTGTTGTTTGATTGCATTTTGTTTTCTTACTCATTTACTTTCTTTTTTTGATCTGATTTCTCTTGTGCAGCAGAATTATATATATATGTTTATACATATTGGATTTGACATATATTTTAACATGTTTAACATATATTGAATTGCTTGCCATCTAGGGGAGGGGGTGGGGGGAAGGAGGAGAAAATCTAAAACATAAGGCCATATATGCAAGGCTCAATATTGTCAAATTATCCATGCATATGTTTTGAAAATAAAAAGCTTTATTTAAAAAAAAGAGGGAAAAAGTACAAAATTCTGCTTGTACTTCTTGTAGAGTTACCCCTCTGCTTTGTTTATACCTCTTGAGCATCTCTTGTCATATGCTATTTCTTTATTATTAAACACAATAAAGTGTGTTAAAAAAAAAAAAAGGAGTAGGTTACATTTATAAGATAATGGTCAATGACTGTTGTAATCCAGTGTCTGATAAACCCAAAGAATGAAGCTTCTGAGATAAGAACTCATTATTTAAGAAAAATCCTGGGAAAACTAGAAAATATTATGCAGAATATAAGCATTGACCAACATTTAATACCCATACCAAGATAAGGTCAAAATGGGTTCATGATTTAGACATAAAGGATGATACTATCAACAAATTAAAAGGACAAAGGATAGTCTACTCAAATCTGTGGAGAAGGGAGGAACTTTATGGCCAAAGGAGAATTAGAGAACATTATGAAATGCAAAATGGATAATTTTGATTATATTAAATTAAAAAGGTTTTGCACAAACAAAACCAATGCAGGCAACATTAGAAGGGAAGCAGAAAACTGGGAACAACTTTTTACAGCCAGTGTTTCTGATAAAGGCCTCATTTCTAAAATATATAGAGAATTGACTCAAATTTATAAAAATACAAGCCATTCCCCAATTGGTAAATGGTCAAAGGATATGAATAATTAAGGAATTCTATAGTTATATGAAAAAATGCCCTAAATCACTATTGATTAGAGAAATGCAAATTAAGACAACTCTGAGGTACCATTTGGCACCTCTCAGAGTGCCTAAGATGACAGGAAAGAATATGAAAGTTAGAGGAGATGTGGAAAAACTGGAACAGTAAAGCATTGTTGTGGAGTTGTGAACTGATCCAATCATTCTGGAGAGCAATTTGGAACTATGCACAAAGGGTTATAAAACCATGCATATCTGAACTGATGCTGAGTGAAATGAGCAGAACCAGGAAATCATTATACACAGCAACAACAATATTACATGATGATCAATTCTGATGGACATGGCTCTCTGCAACAAAGAATTGTCTCAAACCAGTTCCAATTGTTCAGTGAAGAAAGCCATATACACCTAGGGAGAGGGATATGAAATGTGGACCACAACATAACATTTTCATGCTCTCTATTGATGTTTGCTTGCAGTGTGTTTCCTTTCTCTGATTTTTTTTTCTTGTAGATAGGATTTTTCTTGCACAACAACTTGTCAAGTATTTTAACATTATTAACATGTAGTGGACTTCCTGCCATCTAGGGGAGGGGAGGGGACTGGGGGTAAAATTTGTAACGAAAAGCTCTGTAAACATCAATGCTGAGGAACTACCCATACATATGCTATGCAAATAAAAAGCTTTAATTAAAAAAAAAACAAAAACAAAAACAAACAAACAAAAAAAAAACCTTGCGTACCCTTTGATCCTGCAGTGCTTCTACTAGGTCTGTATCCTAAATTGATCTTAAAAGAGCAAAAAGAACACAAGTGCAAAAATGTTTGTAGCAGCTCTTTTTGTAGTGGAAAAAAATTGGAAACTAAGTGGATGCCCCTTAGTTGAGAATGGCTGAATAAGTTATGATTTATGAATGTAATAGAATATTATTGTTCTATAAGAAACAATGAGCAGACTAATTTCAGAGAAGCCTTGAGAGACTCCTGTAAACTGATGCTAAGGGAAGTGAGCAGAATCAAGAGAACATTGTACATGGCAACAACAAGATTATGTGATCAACTGTGATGGACTTGATTCTTCAACAATGAGGTGATTCAAGGTAATTCCAAATCAATTTGTGGTAGAAAATGCCATCTATATCCAGAGAACTATGTAGACTAAATATGAATCAAAGCATAATATTTTCACCTTTTTATTGTTGTTTGTTTGCTGGTTATTTTTTCCTTTCTCATTTTTTTGATATGATTTTTCTTTGTGTGTAGCATAACAAATATGGAAATACATTTAGAATAATTGCACATGTTTAACCTAAATCAGATTGCTTGCTGTTTTGGGAAGGAGGAAGGAAGAAAGAGAAAAATTTGGAACACAAGATTTTGCAAAGATAAATATTGAAAACTAACTTTTCATGTATTTGGAAAAATAAAATACTATTAATATTAAAAAAAATAAATAAGAAACTAGTCCCCTAGTGATCCAGACTGGCAACTGATCCTGCAGGTGCTACAAGCTACATTACTTGAAGACCCTCACTTCCAAAGTCCTTGGCACTGTCAAAACATTCAACATCAGAAACTGATTAAGATGGGAATGACATTACCGAAGAGACTTTGCCATCTGTTCCAGTGCTGCTCCCTAAGGACCTTCAGACCTTTCCATAAGACTTGTAGCTGAAACCTTCCATATGTGTTGGAATGTAAGGTTCTTGAGAGCAAGGACAGGCCTGTTTTTCTCTTTGTATCCTCAGTGTTTAATGGAGTGTTTTGTTTATAGTAAGCATTTTACAAATGTTTTATTCATTCATGCATTCGATCTACAGAGGGCAAAATAGATAGATACACATAAACGTATAGATCATATGCCTACTTACATGTATGTGTGTGTGTGGATACACACACCATGAAATTAGCCTGCAGGAAGAGGCATAATATCTAGAAAAGAGTGGTAGGTGATACTCCCTCTGTAATCTGCTCTTGGCAGCTCTTATATGGAACACTGTGTTTAGTCCTAAGTGCTACATTTAGAAAGTATGTGTATATATATATATATATATGTGTGTGTGTGTGTGTGTGTGTGTGTGTGTGTGTGTGTGTGATATGCACACATACATATGAACTGTAATATATAGAGAGATATGTACTGGATACATATGCATACATATACACATATATGTAATAAATTTAAGAGTTGCCAATCTGCACTGGTTAAAGGAAGTTCTATAGTAGGAGTTTCCCACCCTAATGAAACAACAGATCTGTTCCCCTGCTATAAAAATTAGATATGTGAAAGACATATATACACATATAACATATACACAAATATATAATATACATGCACAAACATATACACATATGAGGAGAGAGAGACAGAGAGAGAAGAAAGGAGGGAGAAAGGGAAGAAGTAAGGGAGAGGGGAAGGAGAGAGGGAGGGAGGGAGTTAGTAGTTGAACTTCATTCTTGAAGAGAACCAAAATGAAATTGCTTTGTTGGGGTCAAAGTACAGTATGCCCAACTGACCAGACCAACATGTGCTCAAAAGGTTCTCCTACAGGTCAGGTACAAATAGTCCATATGAACGTTTGAGGGGGGAGAGGTCTCTAAATTTGTATGTCGTGTTTCATTTGGGCTATTACAGTTCTGCTTTGCTCATAGAGCACAGCACCTTCTTTGATGTTGGCAGCCTGCTAGGCAGTCCTGTGCCAGGGTCTCCCTGAAGAGGAGACCTTGAGAGTGTCCTTGCATCACTTCTTCTGATTCCCTGAAGAACGAATAGAAGGAGCAGAGATGTTAAGCCTGGAGAAGACCTAGGGAGCATGTAACAGTTATCATCATGTAATGAAAGGTTGTCAGAAGAGCGACTTGAACTGGCATTTTGGCCCCAGATGAAAGAACCATGAGCAATAAGCGGGAATTGCAGAACATTGTGTTTAGGTTTGCCGTTGCAGGGTGAGGGACATTTTCTTTTTTTAAAATTTTTATTAAAGCTATTTATTCACAAAACATATGCATGGGTAATTTTTCACTATTGACCCTTGCAAAACCTTCTGTTCCAAATTTTCCCCTCCTTCCCTCCACCCTCCTCCCCTAGATAACATGTTAAATATGTTAAAATATATGTTAAATCCAATATATGTATATATATTTATACAGTTATCTTGTTTACAAGAAAAAACAGATCAAGAAGAAAGAAAAAAAAAACCTGAGAAAGAAAACAAAATGCAAGCAAACAACAACAGAAAGAGTGAGAATGCTATGTTATGGTCCAAACTCAGTTAATATATATATAAAATCAAGTCTCTCTAGGCCTCTCTGAAATCATCCTTCTGGTCTTTTCTTACAGAACAATAATATTCCATAACATTCATATACCATAATTTGTTCAGCCATTCTCCAATTGATGGGCATCCACTCAGTTTCCAGTTTCTTACCACTACAAAAAGGGCAAAAACATTTTTGCACATGTGGGTCCCTTTCTGAGGGACATTTTCTAATAGAATTATCTCAAAGTCAAATGAGCAGCCTTGAAGGTAGTCACTTTAGCCTCAGTGGAGATCTCCAAGCAAGGGCTAGAGAGTGACTTATCCAGGTTCTCCTTCCCTGAACATTTACTTTATATACTTTATATTCCTGCTAAAGTCAACTATTGGCCATTTCCTAATCTTGTCTTGCCTTCTTTCATCTCATTGCCTGGGATGGCTCTGCTTACTTAGTCAAAAAACATTTATTGAGCACCTATTATGTGAAAGGCACTGTGCTATTGAAATTTTTTTCTTCTTTCAAGGTCTAGCTCAGGAGTTGCCTCCTCCGAGATGCCTTCCCTGGCTATCCCTTCCTAGATCTATCAGACTTTTCTGTTTGATCTCTCCTGAGCATTGAAGAGTTTTCCATTTGTATTATATAGTTATTTCTGAATATATTTCGTCTCTTACTAGATTGTAAGTCTTTTGAAGTCAAGTGCTGTTTTTTTTTTCTTCTCTTTGTCTCTGCCTGGCAGAGAGCATCATAGCACAGAAAATGTTTGTTTCAGTCTGATGAATGATCATGTCTCCTCTCTGCCTGCAAAGACATTTGCATCCCTCAGACTTATGTGGAACCTTTGAACAGGTAAGGCATCACAGAATGGGAATTTACCAGGAGAAGATGGGAACTAGGAAGACACACCTGTATTGATGGCGATTGTGGTACAACCCAAGATTGTATTTCAAAGATGCAATGGCAAAAAGTCTGGGATGAACTTGCTTCTTATGCTTCTTTATATAGCTCTTTTCCTCCATCTGAATATGAGAGTCATAATTGTTATAGAAGAAGGCTGGAATCTTTCCATCCAACCAAAAGAAACGTGCTCAGACCTTCAACTTTGAGGAAACTGGAGTAGCTTGGAATACTGTGTATAATAATTGAACCAAACCCTTTAGGAGAACAGATGGATAAAGAGAGGACTAGAAGTGTCTGGTTTGTTGTTTTGTCATTTTCAGTCATGTCTGAATCTTTGCGACCCCATTTGGAGTTTTCTTGGCAAAGATACTGGAGGGGTTTGCCATTTCCTTCATTGGTTCATTTTACAGTTGAGGAAACTGAGGCAAAGAGAATTAAGCAATTTGTTCAGGGTCACACAGCTAGTATCTGAAGCTGCATTTCAACTTAGGTCTTCCTAACTCCAAGTTCAGCACTCTAGCTACTGAGCCACCTACCTGCTCCTAAAAGTACTAGGTTAGGCTATGTCCATGAGATGTCTTTGATGCAAAAAACTTTCAGAGGAGGAACTTCCCCTGCCAATGCAGGTCAGTGACTTCTCTTCTTAAGAGCATTGTTCAGAACACTACGAAGTTAAGGATCATAGATATCCAAAAAGTTCCAGAAATGTTAAAAAATTAGAGTTTCTCCTTCTCCTTCTCCTCTACCGCCTCCACCCATTCTGTCCCCAGAAGCCCGCATCACTCCGAGTCTTCTTGACAACCATAAGATTCCAAAGAGATGGAGAAATTTTCTAGGTTGTGTTTCTCATGTATATCAAGATGTCAAGCAGGCAATTGAGGCAATACAATATAACAAAACTCCAGCTCTTTTGAAAAACTGGAGGTGGGGTGAGAAAGTACAAGAATGCAGTGCAGCCCCATGGTTAGAGCCCAATAAGCACATGGGAAGCTCTCAGATCTCTTCCTGTCAGCCTGATAATCAAGTCTCCTCAATACCTTGGAAGTAGAGGCTTACCTTACTTGCCTTTCCCCAATCTCATTTTTTCTCTTTTTATCCTAAGGATCTTCACTTAAAGGCAGCAAAATCTCTTGTGCATCAATAAACACGTAAACACTTATAAGTCATTTATTTGCAAGGTACTCTCTCCATATGTGCACACATGCATATAGATATTCAGATATATATACATGTGTTCACATATGTATATGTTGATGGATGGATAGATAGATAGACAGATAAAGCTATACATGGATGAATGGATGAATAAATAGACAGATAGGTAAGATAAGGCTATAAATAGATGGATTTATGGATGAATGTATGGATGGAGGAGGGAAGAGAGAGAGAGAGAGAGAGAGAGAGAGAGAGAGAGAGAGAGAGAGAGAGAGAGAGAGAGA
>JAJPUD010003672.1:71390-99194 GCA_023553655.1 Myrmecobius fasciatus | reverse complement strand
TCTCTCTCTCTCTCTCTCTCTCTCTCTCTCTCTCTCTCTCTTTCTGTCTGTCTCTCCCCCTCCCTCTGTCTCTCTGTCTATTTCTCTGGTATTCTCTCATTAGCAGCCTTATTTCTTTCTTTGTCTCTATTGTACATTTCCATGATTATGCATATTTCTCTCATATGTAAAATAAGAATAGTGATAATACTTTACATCCACCCTCAGAAGTATGTGAAATGCACTCTTTGTAGTTCAAAGACAGAGACAGAATGAAAGAGAAGGGATAAGGTCAGAAAGGCTTGAATTCGAATCTTGCCTCTCACTCTGACACATCTTGTTTTCCACTGTCCCACAGACTTATCTTCTCTAAATACATGAGTTCTAATGTGAGATTTCTCTATTTTGATTAGGTTACAGATGTAGAGCAAAGAAAAATTAGTCACACATATACTATATCTCCATGAGTACTTTTTCTTTTCCGAGACAATTGGGGTTAAGTGACTTGCCCAGGGTCACACAGCTAGGAAGTGTTAAGTGTCTGAAGCTAGATTTGAACTCAGGTCCTCCTGATTTCAGGGCTGGTGCGCTCTCCACTGCGCCACCTAGCTACCTCCTTGAGTACTTCTAATCTTGCTTACGTATGGTTCTTTCTAAGATCCAGTAGAACATAAGCTTCTTGGGTGGAAGGGAAGTCAGTTTTGATTTTGCACCCTAATATCACATCTGGCACACTGGAGTTGCTTAATAAATGCTTGTGGGTTGCTTTCCTTGCATTATCCTTGGGATGTGTATGTGTCTCAATCTGTCTGCTACAGTTTCTCCGTTCTGCTTTTCAGCTTCTGCCCCTCCGTCTGTTCGCTCCCACCCACCATCCCTTCCCTTCCCCTGGATCCCAGGTATGACGGGATCCTTGCATCCCAGCCCGGCGTTCCTCCTGTTCCCTGGTGCCTATGTAATACTTGGGTGTTCCTTCCTTCTGGGAAGGGCTTGGGGTCTACTGTGCTGAGTGCCCCATAAATAATGAATGGAAGGGAATGGAAAATCTCGCAGTGACATAGTGTAGGCGCTAAAGGCAGATGGAGCCCTGACAGGCCCATTCATTGCCTGGGACTGAATAATATGTCAGCCAACAGTAGGCCGGAGCGCCAGCCTCAGCCTTTCAGCCATAATCAACATTTCAAACAAGAATGCAAAGGGGGTGCGGTGAGCTCCCATAATTCACCCATGGGTCGGGCTGCCACGGGGAGACGAGCAGCATTTTTCTTCCGGCGTGCTATTTTTAAGAATCCTTCCCTCCCCTCCCCCCCATATTCAGTTCACACTTTGAGCCGGAGCTTGGAATTAGTCTTTCTTCATTTTGTTACCTCCCGTCACTATTAGTTATATAAAGCCATCTGAGCCCTTAAGGAGCTGGCATCTGACATCCTTGACTTGAGAATTCACAGAACAGAGAAGTGAAGAAACAAATAGGAAGAAGGAGGGGGGACGTTCTGGTTTTGCTGCAGCATCATGAAACGTCTGGGAGTTAAATAGCAACAACATATTTGGTGTTAATCTTTAATATTCTGGGTAACTTGTCGCTTCCTCTTACTATCCTCGAGCTGCCATTCTCCCAGTGACTCCAGAGTGTCTCAGAAGACATCACACTTTCTATTAGATTCTTTAAAAAATAAAATAAAATAGCATCCCCACCAGCGGGGAAATCTCAGTGACTGGATCTGCAGTTAAAAAAGCAAGGCAGCTCTTTGCTATTAGAAGGGGGATGAGTTGGTGAATCCTCCTTGTCGGATTTGCCTATTTTAAGCAGTTCCTGCCTAAGCTGGATGTCTGATGTGATCTTTAGCTTCTGTAGACTCCAGTCTGAGTCTCTGGCACTTGATAAAATCAAGAGATGAAGGCGGCACCTCTGGAAATGGAAACGCCAGGTCTGTCTCAGCACTCTGTGTACCCTGCCAACTTCTGTCCAACACCAACTTGACAGCAGCGTGTCTCCCACCTCACATAACAAGATTTAGGATTTAAGTGCAAATCTTCAAATTGACTTGGGGGCTGTTTTGCAGGCAGAAGCATCTGCTTTCGAAGTGCACGTGTTCTAGTTGAGCTGTTTAGGACCCAGAAGCAATTGGGGGCTTTCCAAAATGTCAAGACTTCTAAATTTAGTAGACAAGAACCAAGGGTACGATTGTCCTTCCCTTTCTTTGGGTGGCTCTCTGGCTTCCAGTTTTCAAAGTGTACAATTAAATGGATGGAGTTCTGGGATCGGGAGTCAGGGAGAGTAGGTGAATGACTCTGGTCTGCCATTCATTAGCTGTGTGACCTTGGATAGGGAATTTCATTTCAGTTCCTCTCACCTCTGAAATGAGGCAGTTGGATAAGTATCTAAAGTACTGGATGTCTTTCTGTAACACCCATGAACACTCTGGGTCTCTGTATTGGTAAAGTGGGACATGCTGCTGATAGACATAGCTTACAATTATTTAAATGGAGATGAGTTATACCTGAGACCCCTTTTCTTCAGGAAGTATAGAAATAGTACATTTCTTCTCAACCTAAGTTCCCATTTGAAGCTAATTTAGCTATGAAAATTCTCCCCTACATCACTAATAATAATAATAATAATAATAATCTGCTAAGGGGAATCCAGGAGTAACTTTACAGGCAGGCAGAGTAGGCAGTTGCCTCTACTTTGAAAAACATCTTAACCTTTCCTGAACAAAAATCTCTTTCCCACAGACCTGCCATGAAAACGGAAATTCTTAGCCCTTAAACTATGGCTATCCACTGTAAAATTGGAACAACAGAGCCTGGAGACAGGAGTGGGGCAATGGAGGAATGGGAATTGAATATATTTAATAAGGAAAGAACCAAGGGGTTTTGAGATGGAATAAAATCTTATAGGTCAGCTAATTCAGTCCTGACAGTTGCTATCTGAGAAATTTGACACCCAAGAAGGTAAAGAGAATATTTGAACCCAGGTTCTCTGAAACAAATCCATCACTGTCTCTACTGAACCCTATTGCTTTTGTATTAAATGTCAAACCTTTCTATCTACACAAGTAGATAGAAAGCTTGACAAATTGCCTTTCTTTCCCATTGGAAGTCCCATCTAAAGATCCCAGCTTGATCCAAGTAGCCTTTCCCTAGAGTCCCATCAATTCTTCAGAGATTTATGGTTTTATATCGAGGTGGGGCAGGGATAAGAGATCGATACTAGTACAGTTTGGTTTCTGTGCTCTTTCCCCAAAAATTATTAATAGGATCATAGATTTGGATCTGAAAAGAACCCTAGAAACTATTTATTCTAACCCCTTTATTTTACAGAAGAGGAGGTTGAGACCCAATGTGGAAATACAGTTTGTTCAAGGTCCCATAAGTAGTAGATAGTATGGCTGGATTAGGACTGATGTCCTCTGAAATCTAATACTTTACCAACCACCTCTTAGTGGAGATTAGTTTTTCCTCTCTATTTCAGGTGTGTGTAGGGGGAGAATTTTTACAAATTCTTTTATTCCAAATATCCTTTTGCAGTTATCCTTACTGATCACCCAAAATCCTAGCATGACAACAAAATTTGTCTTGTAGCCTATTACAGTTTCCAATGTTCCAGCTTATCTTCGGTTGGCTGCTTCACTGAATCATGGAATCTCAGAGCAAGAAGGGATCTCAGAGAGTCACAAAAATTATATATCAAGAAGTAGAAGGGACTACAAAGGCCATTTGATCCAATCCCTTTATTTTATGGATGAGAAACTGAGGCACGAGGAAGATGTTACTTATACAAGATCACACAGTGTCAGAAGTGGGAATTACACCAAATCCTCCAACTCAAGTCAGTTCCCTTTCCACTAAGATGTCTACCCCACTCCCTTTCAACATATGTGAAAAGTGGCCACTCAGAGTTTGCCTTAAGAATTTCATTGGGAAGGCAATCACTATCTCTTAGTATACCACTTTTACATAGTTCTAATAACAATTAGAAGCTTTCTCTCGCATCAAGTCTATTGGTAATGTAGAAGGAAGGCTTTCTAACTATTGGTTAGGAATCCTTTTTTCAAAATAAATTCTATTGATTTTTTTTTAATCCCACTTGTATTTCCCTCTGATCCTTCACTTCCCTACTTCCAGAGAGATATCCTTTATATAATAAATATACTCTGGCTTCAATCTCCCAGAATGAGACCTGCTATATCAATGGTGTCAAACTCAAAAAGAAATGGTGGTTTGTTACATATTGTTGATTATTACATAAGAATTCCTATGGGCTGCATATTGACTGAGTTTTAAAATGTAATCTTATTTATTTATGCTTTATTATATTTTATTTATTATTAACTATTTCCCAATTATATTTTAATCTGGTTCAGGCTGCATTCAACAGTGGACCCACAGGTGATAAGATGACAACTCTGTACTACATGCTCCCTTCATGTTTCTGGGAGCACACTGGAGATTCTAGGCTGTTTCTTCTCTAATGCTATCCTCCTCCGTTTTGTGTTCCCTCCATTATTATTTGCCAATGACTACCAAGTTCCATTTAAGTTCTTCACATCAACTAATTTTTTTTTTCCTGCTGAGCCAATTGGGGTTAAGTGATTTGCCCAGAGTCACACAGCTAGGAAGTGTTAAGTGTCTGAGATCAGATTTGAACTCAGGTCCTCCTGACTTCAGGGCTGAGGCTCTATCCACTGCACCACCTAACTGCCCCTATCAATTAAATTTTACAATTGCACTTTGTATACAATGTCTCTTACAGGGACATTAACTTCTCAAATATAGTACTAACAAAAGTACAAATATTCTCCTTTGAGCACGTCAGCAGCACACTTTCCTCCATCACTCATATATATATATATGTATATATATATATATGTTATGTGTATATATACATACAACCTGTGTATACATTTATATATACATACACATATATGCATACATATATTTATATACATATATATGTGTGTATATACCAAGTTTATACCTATATTGCTGTATTGCTACCAGATGAAACTGACTCAGCTACCACTTGACAGGAGCATAAAGCTCACTCCTTGCTTCTGAGGACATAATGCTGAGCTGACTGCAAAACTTAAGAATGGTCCTTAGCCTGGGCACTCATTCTTCTGATCTTCCAAATCTCACAGTCATAGTTTCCAATTCCTTCACCAGTAATGGAAAGGAACAAACCCAGAAGCCAATGACCAATGCCCATTTCACTGGACTACATGTTAGCCTTTTGAGGAACTCCCAAGAATCTCCCCATCTAGTTCCCCTTATAGTTCTCACTGTCCATCTTCAGGGAAGGAGTCAAAAAGCTTCAATAATAAGCAGCCAAAAGGAAAAATGGTGGAAGCTCTCTTACTAGTGCCTTTTTGAAATCCTTGCCAGCCAATCCAAGAGCCTCCTTATTCACCATATGGCTAGCTGACTGAAACCAGTTAATGAAGGCTCCATTGTCCATCAGAGGCATTTCTATACACTCCATCATGACTCTCCTAGAAGCAGAGTCCCTAGCTTCTTTCACATAATGAGATGTTATCACAGATGTTCTGCCCATGCTCCAGTGTTACACCTGAAACAAACATTCTCTTTTAAAGAGGAAGAGAAAGAAAAATTGGCAAAAATTAATCGACCCATAACAAAAAAACAATCTGACATTATATGCAGTGTTCTATATTTGTGGATCCCCATTTCTTCAAAGGAGGGGAGAGAGCTATCTTCTCAAAGATCTCTTCTTTGGGGCCAAGCGTTAGTGATTATAATTTCCCAACATTCAGTTTTTATTATTTTGTAGTTGCTTTTCTTTCTGCAAATATTGTCAGAGAAATTTTTTCCCAGCTCAAAGATAGACTCTTATTGCTAATCAAAGAAGCTGTCCTTTCAATCCTGGATATTTTGTCTTTTCTGAACCCCTGACGATTTGGAATCAATCAACAAGCATTTATTAATGTGTGTGTATCCCACGTTGTTCTAGGTGCTGAGGATAAAAAGGCAAATAAAAAAAAAGCTTCTACTGTAAAAACACATCCCCTTACATTCTATTGAGGAGGTAACCTTATATGTGTATGTATATGTTTCCTGTATTCTTCTCTCGGTGTGTGTCTCTGTCTCTCTGTCTATTTATTTCTCTATCTCTGTCATCTGTCTCCCTCTGTGTATATATACATATATATATGTATGTATGTATGTATATCCAGATATATGTCTCTCTCTCTCTCTCTCTCTCTCTCTCTCTCTCTCTCTCTCTGTTTTTCTCTCTGTATACATCTCTCTTTCTCACAGAGAGAGAGAGAGAGAGAGAGAGAGAGAGAGAGAGAGAGAGAGTGAGTGAGAGAGAGAGAGAGAGAGAGAGAGAGATCTGGATATAGATGCATGTTCAAATATATATATATATATATAGGTACATAAAGAAGACAGGAAATTAATTCAAGGTAAATTATTTGGGGGAAGGGGGAAAGGTGATAGTGGCTGGTGGGGCATCAGGTGACAGTACTAAGCTGAGCTGTGAAGGAAATTTGAAATTTTAACACTAAAAGAACCAGTTTTGTCAAATGATTCAAAATTTGCCTGATTCCTTTAGCTACTCAAATTCTACGAGGGGGTTGGAAGGAGGCAGGGGATTCAAGAAAAAAACAATCTTGGGAGCAGACTTCTATGCAAAGACTACACAGGTATGGATTCATCTATGACTGTCACATGGCTTGCCCACAAATATACATGTATATAAGGAACTTCATGGCATTTACTGCTTATCTATTGTACGCCTTGCAGTGGGACTAAGTAAACATTGGTGTCACTATAGCAGGGAGAATGGGTATAAGTGCTATTATCAAAGGTGGAGCAGGTAGGGGCAGCTAGGTGACACAGAGGATAGAACACTAGCTCTGAAGTCAGGAGGACTTGAGTTCAAATCTCACCTCAGACACTTAACATTCCCTAGCTGAGTGACCTTGGGCAAGTCACTTAACCCCAACTGTCTCAGGGAAAAAAAAAAAAAAAGATGGAACAGGTGGCATCCTATGCATCAAAAGGGGAGATTTTCCGAGGATGTTCCCCATACAGGACCTGTAGGGAATAACTGGATCCAGAGGAAGCTATAGAACCCTGATCTTTAAAGAAGATGTCAGATGATGAAGAGGCAACTGGGTGATCAAACTGCCTACAAAGGGGATGACTGCAGGGAGGGAGACAGCTGAGTCTGGGAGGAAGCCCTATAGCAGGGGAGCCTTGGTGTTTGGGGGCCGTGGGTGGTCCCTGTGGCAGCCTTCCCGGTGTCTGTGTTAACCTAGTACCCTACCTCCTCCTGCTCCGGAGCCCACACACAGAACTTACCAGCACCGAAGCAGGGGGTCTTGGTGCCTGGTGGTCAGGTCTAGCCCAGTGCTGCCTGGATGGATCGCCTTCGCCAGGTCTCTTATTTCCTGTCCAAAGAAGGGACAGGCAGCAGGACCTAGACAAGAAGGATCCAAAATAAGACTGAGATTCAGTCCCCCTTTTGGTCTGGTCGGCAGGCAGAGAATAAAACCAAGGGCTAGTTTGGGGCCTGGCTGTGGCCCATCAGCCACATTCCCGATCCTGGGAAGGCTTCCTATGTGTTCCTGGGGCCCACACATGAAGCCAGCTCTGGTTTCCAGGTTGTGCTGACTCATGCTGGTTGGAAGCCCAGCGTTGCACATGGCAAACAACTCTGTCTGGATCACTACCAACCCAATGGAGCCTTACTAGTTTTACCCCTAAGATACAACACTAGGATTGTGGTATTAGAAAATAGAACCCATTGGGGGAAGACTAAATAGTGTTTTATATCCCTTCTTCTTAATTTTCACCTTTCACAGTGAATTAACATTGACAAAAACAACAAGACAAGAAAATCTGTGATTAACTATTTAGTGATTCATTATCACTTCTGACTTCTTCACTTCACTTGTGATTACTAAAAACAACTAAAAAATGAATGAATGAATGAATGGAAATGCATTTATTAAGCTCTTACTATGTGCCACATGCTAAAGCTAGAGACTCAAATAAAAGAAAGAAACATGGGTCCTTTCTTCAGGAAGTTACATTATAACATAGAAAGGAAATCCATAAAGGGAAGCTAAAAAGAGGGAGGAGTGAGTATGTACTTGGAAATGGCTGGGAAGTAATATCATGGCCTGGTTCTGAGCGGAACTGAAGGTCACAGGTAGATTCTGAATTTCAGTTGGAGGAGGAAGATAAGAATGGCTAGAGTTCAGGCACTATGGTTTAAAAATAGCTAGGATTTGGGGGGGGAGAAGAGGGTCCAGTCTAAGAAGGAACAAACCAGCCCAGCTTGGAAATGGAGTGCATCAAAGCTCCTGTGCCTGCCAGACGTGTGAGTAGTCTCTGTACTTCCTACCTAGGTAAGATAGGAAGACCTATTCTTTAAAAAAACAAACAAACAAAAAAACAAAAAAAAAAAAAACAGATGAGCTCCAGTAATAGGGTTAAGTGACTTACCCAGGGTCACACAGCTAGGAAGCATCTGAGGCTAAAAACTCAGGTCTTCCTGATTTCAGGTCTGTCACTCTATCCACTGCACCCCTTAGCTGCTCTAGAACCCAAAGTAGTTGTCCCTCTTGGGCATATAACCAGCAAAAATGGATGGCTGATTCATCTTTATTTAGTTTTCATCCTTTCTTATCATTATGTGACCCCTAGGTCCATGATAGTAATACTAACAATAGCTCACATTTATATTGACTTTAAGGTTTACTAGGCCCTTCCTTACATACAATAGTTTGTTTGATGTAACTCAAATTAACAAATTGGTAGTTTTGCCCAAGGTCAGCCCTACATTTTGCTGAGAGACAAAGTCTCTAGCTTCTCTATCCAGATAACTATGGTCAAACTCAGCCAAGAGCTGGTACAGGGTCTGAATTGGGAATTGGGTCTGGGCAGAAAGAGATCAAGAGGTAGCTCCACAGAGCTCCCACTTTTTTGAACTAACTTCTCCAGAGCATCCTTCTTGCCTTCCTTTCAGTCTGACACTGAAGCATGCCAAGAGTACAAAGAGGACTTGGGAATCAAGAGAAGGCTCTTGGCTTTGAAACTAAGTTTGGTCACTTACTCATTGTGTGATTCTGGGCAAATCACTTAATTTCTGAGTCCCAGCTTTCTTATTTGCTCAATGGAGATAACAATAGAATGGCCAGTATTGATAGAGAGACTACTTTATGATTTATAAAGTCCTTTACAATTATAATCTCATTTGATCTTCACAATAACCCCAGAGAGTAGGTGCTATTAGTCCTATTTTACAATGGCAGAAACTGAGGCAGACATAGGGTGATTTGCCCAGAGTCACACAAATTGTGAATGTCTAAGACCAGATTTGAAATCACATCTTCCTGATTTGAGATCCAGTATTCTAGCCCCTAAGCTGTAATACTATTTGCATTAACTCCCTAAAGGGACTTTGAATGAAGGACTTTGTAAACTCTAAAGTGTTTATATATATATATATATATATATATATATATATATGTATATGTATATATGTACATATATATATATGTACATATATACATATATATATATTACAGTTGGATCACTTCTAATTTCTCCTCTCAAATCATCAGTTAGAGAATAGGTGCAGGAAATGGAAGGACTATAGACCAATTGAAAGAAGGAAGGCACACAAGGTGGTTGTTTTAGCTCCCACTTCATGTCCTGAGCTGGGGCAAGGGGAATAAAGAAGGGCCTGGGGAGAAATATCCCTCAGATAAAAATGGCCCCAACCTTAGAATTGTAAAAGATCTTAGAGATCACCTTATGGAACCCCCTCATTTTATAACGGAGAAAACAGCCCTAGAGAGATTGAGGAGGATTGCACAAGTAATAAGCAGCAGAGCCAGAGATTTCAACCTAGGATTTCCTACTCCCAATCCAGCATGCTTCCTTCCTATCATCCTATGCTGTCTTCCTTTTTTGTTTCCCAAGCATTGTACTGTTTCTGTAGCTAAGGACCCAGATATGGACCCACCAGGAGCTAAGACAAAGCAGGATCCATGATGCTAATTGAATTTTTCTTTATTTGAAGAGAGAGGGGTAGGCAACAGGCTGAAGCTGATTAAGTAATGGTTTAAAGCGTGGTGAAAACCAGCCAAGACCAAGAGCTGGTTGGACAAAATCTAGAACTGGATGGGCCAAGATGAAAAGGGGCAAGGTCTGGAATAGAATCAGAGCCAAAATCCAGAATCATTAAGTGTTAGTAGGGGCTAGTGAGGAGCAAGGTCCAGTGCTCAGGCTATATCGTTCTCCATGGCAACAGTCATAGCTACACAGCATCTGGCAACCAGCTCTCAAGAACACAGATCTAGAACTAGAAGAAGCTTCAGTGGCTGTCTGATTTAACCCCCTCATTTCATAGATGGAAACTGAGACTCAGCAAGATGAAGTCACTTGCCCAAGATAATAATAGCTAGATTTAGATCACAGGGTTCCAAAGACATCGTCTCATTGACTTCTCATAACAACTCTATGAATTAGGTGCTATTATTATCCCCATTTTGCAGATGTGGAAACTGAGGCTGAGTGAGCCAAGTGACTCTGAGGCAGTATTCAAACTCAGATCTTCATGATGAAAGCCCAATACTTCTACTATCCACCTGGCTGCCTGACTGCATAATGGCTAGCTGCATCAGAAACAAGTCAGTAAGCACGCTTCCCCCGTACCACATGGCAATTCTCACTTCTAATGATGAGCAGCCGGGAATAAATAGGCAACAGGAAATTATGGGAGGCTTTCATTTCACCGTGGACAAAATAGGAGGCCATCATGGAAATCATCTTTTACTATGGCTCCGAGTGTGTGGGATCTGGCCACTGACACTGATTGGTTTCACTCCCACCTCGATGGCTGATTGTGATGAGCCAAACAAGGACCCTTCTTATGCATTCCTAATTCGCCCATCATTTATCCATTCCATCTCAGCTGCAGCTCTGAAAGATGTATTTCCAGTCCCAGAGCTTGGAGCGAGAGAGCCCCAACTCTCATAGGAAAAAACCCTCCCTGCATGCTAACTGTCAAAAGATATGGAGCAGAGCTAACCTGCAAAGGTTAATTCACCTGAACAGGAGTGGGAGCCAGCATGTGAATAATGACTGCAGAAACTGTCCCAGGAATAGGTCCACGGGAAGCAGGGGCTGACGCTGTCCCCAAACTGTTTAAAATAAACACATTACACTTAGACACACCAATAGCCTATCTAGCAATTATCCCAAGCTCATTAGATGCACAGTCGCCTGCCTGGGACTTCAGGGATCTCTAGGAGTCTTTACATTTGGTGAGGGCAAGTCTCCTAATAGGAGCCCAGGCATTGGAAGGGGACATTTACAGCCAACTCCACCAGTCTCAGAGAAGTGTTTACACGTGTCAAAACAGAAATCCCTACTGAAATAGCCTAAGTAATTCAAATACATCATTAGTGGGGAAAAATCAACCTTAAAGTTACTTAAAAAAGGAAAATGATATTCTTATTCCTGGACAAACCCAGATCATTTCTCACTCTCCTACATGGAAGAACAATAGATACTCATCAGTCATGATATTCTTAGTGGGATCCATGAGCACAAACTGCCTACTACATCAGCATGGTATAGGATGACATGAGCTGTGTTGGAAGCAGTAAGATCACAAATGAAGACTGGAAAAGGCTCTTAAAGGCCATTGAGTCCAATCCATTCATTGTGAAGGTGAGGAAGCTGAAATTCAGAGAGATGATGTGATGTCCAGGGTCTCATGGCTAGTAAGTATCTGAGATAGAATTTCAACTACAGTTTCCTTTATTCCAAGTCCAGTGCTACCAATGTGATGTTTGGCAAGCAATTGCGCTCCCGTGGACATCAGTTTTTTTCATCCATAAAATGAGATAGTTGGACTAGTTGACCTCTGGAATTCCTTCAAATTCTAAATCTGTGACTCTATATGATTATCATGTCATCAATAAAGATTATAAGGTCATAGATTTAGAGCTGAAGGAACTTTAGAAGTGCAACTCTCACATTACAGAGGAGGAAACTGAGGTATAGACACACACTAGTTGTGTGGCCCTAGGCAATCACTTAACCCTGTCTGCCTCAGTTTTCTCATCCGTAAAATGAGCTGGAGAAGGAAATGGCAAGCCATTCTAGTATCTCTGCCAAGAAAACTCCAAATGAGGTCATGAAGAGTCAGATGCTACTGAAAAATGACCGACCAGAAAACAAAACAAAAATTGTTAGGAAATCTCTAAATATTAAGTCTAAAGTTGCCTCTTTGGAACTTCCATCTCTTGCTTCTGGGTGACCCAGAATCACAGCTAGTAAATATCGGAAGCAGAATTTCTGACTCCAGAACCAGCTCCCTTTCTAGGAAAAGGATCCCAATTCTTTTATCTACCTGAACCTACCCACAATTCATCTTTTCATATTTTAAAAGTCTAGTGTGGTCACAGCCTAGTCAGGCAAAGCCTGAAATTCCATGACTCAGCCTCCCACAGGCTGTGTTGGAGAATGGCACAGGGCATTGGGTCTGAGCCAGCCAACAGTCAATCACTCAGCAAGCTGATGATGCCAGCTGCCACTGATGTGTTGCTCATGAAAATGGTAATCCTGCAGCCCAAGAACCATGTCAATCCCACATTCAGAATGGTGCTTAGCACAATGCTGGCATTCGATAAGGGTCTGATAATAATAGAAGCAGTAACAGCAGCTAAAGCAGCTGAACTTGATGGAGGAAAATTGGAAATCTCTCCACAGTTCAAATCACTTCCAACCAGTTTCATTGGGCAATATGTCACTTAGTTCTTGTTCCTTTTTCTTTGATAATGTGGTGGCTCTGTGCTACATGGACCAAAAGATAAATGGGTACTATATTCACAGAATAACAGGGGAATAGGAATTTTAAAAAAGAACAGGGGTTAATTAGGGGAGAGGCAAGATCAAGTAACAGTTTTGGTGGTTTGTTAATGGGCGTTGGATCATTAATAGATCATAAGAAGGATATTGATTGTGAACATCCAGAGGAGAGCAATCAAGTTGAAGGACCTTGAGTCCATGTCCTATGAGGACTAGTAATGAACTGAAGATGTCTGACCTGGAAAAAATAGTAAGACACAAGAGGGACATGATGCTTTTCTTTAAGTCTTCAAGGGGCTACTAAGTGGAAGAGGAATTGGATTTGTTTTGCTTGGCCACAGAGGGTACAACCAAATGCAAGAGATGCATGTTCCAAAGAGGCAACTCTTGACTTAATGTTTGAATATTTCCTAACAATTTTTGTTTTGTTATTATATGATCATTTTTCAATCATGTCTGACTCTTTAAGACCCCATTTGGGATTTCCTTGGCAAAGCTACTGGAGTGATGAGTCATTTCTTTCTCTAGCTCATTTCACAAATGAGGAAACTGAAGAAAACAGGCCCTTATGCCTAGGGCCATAAAGCTAATAAGTATGTGGCAGGTACCCATTGAGATGGGCACTGAGAATTCACAGACAAAAACCTATGTAAATACTTAGAAGCAAGAAGGGGTAGGACTAGAATGGAGAATGGTCAACAATCTGCTTTGGGGAAGTATAAAGCACATGGAAGAAAGCAGCATGCTATTATGTCAGGGAAGGTAGGTTGGAATCATATTGTACAGAATCCAAATGTCAGACTAAGAGTTTGTATTGTTACTCTTGTTATTCTCTGAGCATGAAAATTTCCCAGCTGGGGAGTGACAAGATCTATACATTCAGGTAGCTACCTGAAGGAAGAATCATTGTGCAGAAGATAGACTAGAGGCAGGAAGAGTCTAGGCAATAAAGCTAGAATGGGATTAGTGGGAGTGAAAACGTGAAGCCAGATGTGAGAAATATGGTAGAAGGAGGCTCATAAGGACATTATGAAAGGGATAAGGAAAAGAGAAGAGTCAAGGATAGCTTCAAGATTTGGGGCCTGGATGACTAGAAGCACTATCATAGATGTAAAGGAGGAGGAAGGGCAAGTTTAATAAAGAAGATATTAAGCTCATTTGGGGATATATTGTCAAATGTCTAAAAAGCATTTGAAAATATGGATCTAGAACTTAGGGGAAAAGTCAAGTTTAGAGATGCTAATTAGGAAATAGCTTATATTGGGAAAATAATTGAAACTTTGAGAATGAATAAGGTTTCCAAGGAAGAAAGTCTAGAGACAGAAGAAGAGCCAAGGACAGAGAAATGACCCCATTTAGGGAGCAGGAGAGAGGAAGCAATATTAGACCAAGAAGGATAATGTCATGTAGGAGGGCAAGATAAAGCAATGTCTTAAAAGCCAAAGGAGATAATAACAAAAAAAAAGTGAAAAAAGAAGGGATGGTCAAAGTGTCAAATGCTCCATTTTGGTCAAGGAAAAAGAGAACTAAAAAAAGTCAATCAGATTTGGTGGTAAGGAGTCATTTGTGATTTTAAGAAAAACAGTTTGAATCAAATAATGGAGATAAATGGTGAAGAAGGAGAAGTAGCTAATATTCTTACTCTTTCTGGAAATTTGGCAGTGAAGGGGCAGAGAGAGAGAGAGAGAGAGAGAGACAGAGAGAGAGACAGAGAGAGAGACAGAGACAGAGACAGAGACAGAGAGAGACAGAGACAGAGACAGAGACAGAGACAGAGAGAGAGAGAGAGTGGCAGAGCTATAGGGAAGAGTAGCAGAATCAAAGGAAGAATTTGGTTTGGTTTGGTTTTAAGGTTGGGAAAACCTGAGTATGTTTAAATCCAGAAAAGAAGGAACAAATAGAGAAGAAGGGTTTGAAAGTGAAAGAGAGATATTGGGGGAAAGGTTTTGAAGAAATTCCTCTAGAAGGACAAATGAAGCAGTGTCTGGCAGAAATAACTTTGGACTGGAATAAGGCTGACCCAGACTTGAATCTCAGCTCCTATACTTACTAGAGAGTAAATATGACCAAGTTGCTTGTCTTCTTTGAATCTCAATTTCCTCATCTATGAAATGAAGGTAGTAGCACTTGTTTCAAAGTATTTCAAAGGAAAATACTTCATAATCTTTAAATCATCATGTTGAATTTTAAGCTGTGATTGTTGGAAGTAGTAAAACCCAAAGCACTGAATGAACTAATATAGAGCAGACCTTTTTGTGGTCCACCTGACTTCCCATAAGTCATCTCTGAATGTTGTTTGGGAATCGAACCTAGCCATGAATATTTGATTATTTCTTTCTAGAAAAACCCAAGGACATCTGCCAACCATGGGTTGTCTCTTGTCCAGAGGCCCTGGTAAACTAAGGGAGGTCTAGAGCTGATCAAGAATTAGACAGTAGATTTGTCAGAATAGGATGCCATGTGAACCTCTGCTCATCTGGGAAAATTCTATCTCACATAAGACTATTTTACCCCCACTTTGAGAATTATTAATAAATCAAGTGGTACCTTTAATGTTCATCACATAGTATAACATCAAGATAACTAAAAATAACCTTTCAAGTCCATTCTGGCTCTATAAACTTAAGATACTATGATGCCAGGAAATGTAACATTCATGTTCCAACAAGTATTTGACTGCCTACTTTTGCCAGATCCTTCCTGATGAGGACATGCTACGCCGGGCAGCCAGATACTGTAGTAGAAGCTAGGGATACAAATACAAAAAAACAGCAATTCCTGCCCTAGAAGAATTTTCCTTCCACTGGGGGAATGTAGCCTCTACACAAAAAAGTAAACATGAACTTATTTGTGGGAGAGACAGAGACAGAGACATGGGGGGTAAGGAGAGAGAGAGACAAAGACAGAGAGAGACCAAGAAAGACTTCCTGTGCCAAACCCGTCTATTCTGTCTCTCTCTGTCTCTATTCTCTATATCTCTGTGTCTCTGTTTCTGTCGCTGTCCCTTTCTGTCTCTATCTTTCTTTTTTTCTTTGTCTCTGTCCCTGTCTCTCTGTGTATCTCTGTCTCTCTCTGTTTCTGTTTCTCTCTGTGTCTCTGTCTCTCTCCTGTCTCTATCTCTCTATGTGTGTCTCTGTCTCGGTCTCTCCCTTCTCTCTGTGTGTGTCTCTGTTTCTCTCTCATAGCTCTCTCTCTCTGTTGCTCTCTGTCTCTGTCTCTTTCTGTGTCTCTGTCTCTCCCTTCTCTCTCTCTCTCTCTGTATCTCTTTGTGTCTTTGTTTCTCTCTCATAGTTCTCTCTCTGTCGCTCTCTGTCTCTGTCTCTCTCTCTTTGTCTCTGTCTCTCCCTTCTCTGTGTGTGTGTCTGTCTCTCTCTCATAGCTCTCTCTCTGTCACTCTGTCTCTGTCTCTTTCTGTGCCTCTGTCTCTCCTTTCTCTCTCTCTCTCTCTGTATCTCTGTGTCTGTTTCTCTCTCATAGTTCTCTTTCTGTCGCTCTCTGTCTCTGCCTCTTTTTTTCTTTCTCTCTGTCTCTGTCTCTCTGTGTCTCTGTCTCTCCTTCCTCCTCCCTCCTTCCCCTCTCTCCTTTCCCTTCTGTCTTTTTCTTCTCTCTGGAGCCATGTCCCACACAGAACTGCAGACAATGCCTCAAACCATCCCTCCCACTCATTTGAAGTCAACATGGAACACTGGCTAAGAAATGACAGTTCTGAAAATGGGTTATGTGGCCTGCAGCTTCAGCCCATCCCAACAAAGCCTTGCCCATTTGGATTTTTATTCTCTGCCTGATTTGCGTTTGGCTGCCACTGAAGTGCTAGCATCTTACTAAAGACCAGTCCAGCTCTTTAAAGGAACAAGGAAGTGTCATTTCACAGACCCACTTTTTTTGAAGATTAACAACTAATCAGGGAGCAGCTAATTAGCAGCACCAATTGAAGTTATGTCACATCTTGCTGCCAGAGCTATCAGACAGAAGCTACACAGGAAAGCAGAGACCTCATTTCACAATTCTCCTTCCTGTTAGTGTGATCTTGGCGTAGAGTTAAGAACACAATTGGTCTCATCTCCAAAAGTTTTTGCAGCCCAGTGGTTACCCACCTGCAGTTAGAGGCATCTACAGGCTATACCCACTTATTCTTACATAGTGATTTCTATTTCTCCTCTTACTTTTCTAACTGGGACAAAGGGTTTTATGTACTCTACGCAAGCTCTGAAGTTTACATCCATCTCTTTGAAAATTGTACCCACTGTGTGTTAAGGTGGAAGCTTTCCATCTTTACGTAGACCTTTACTTAACATATGTGCCCAGATGATTCATAGAGAGACAGGGGAGGGCTTTCTTAGAGGAAGTCACTCTCCCAATGGTACAAGTTTAAGAGTCCTCAAACATCAAAGCTTCAGCATTGATGATAAAAAATGAATGAAAAGGGATTTATTATAGGCACACTATGTGCTAGGCATTGTACTAAGTAAACACTAGGGATATGAATAAAAAAGAAATAGTCCCTTCCCTCAAAAAACATACATTCTAATAAAGGGAGACAACAGAGGTAAGAAATCATGGCCATCAAGGGGATTATAGTCTGGGAAGTCCCAGAGGTGGTGCTGAAGCTATAGGAAAAGTAAGAGAACCCATCACAAGGTAATAATTAAAGATAAAATAACTTAAGATCATGTCTTCATAAGCAGGATTGAGTGGCTTTAGGACCCTCGTGGCTGTTGTAATTTTAGGTCTCTAGCTTTTGTTTTTGTTAAACCTTTTTTGATTTCTTTGTTCTCAATGTTGGTAGAGGCTTTGTGACTTAAACACTCATTTTTAAGTTCTTAAACTCCAACTTCTTACTTCTTAGCCCAGGATGGCCCCACCATCTGAGAAATTGGGCAATTTTTGACAGCCAATCTTTGCAATTAATTTCCTAGAAGAAATCACTATCAGAGGGATTCAAGAACTATGAGTAAGACCAGTTCTGAGACCCAGAAGAATGGTGATAAGAAAGTAGAGAAGAGAGAAGAAAAATGCATTCTGCACTAAAATTACTTAATAAGTACAATAGGAAAGTCAAACCATTGAAGGGTTAGAGAAGAGTAGAGAAGATACCTAAGGGAACATTCTTCTCCACAGAATTCTGGGAAACCTTTCCTCTTTATACCTATAGAAGCTTGCTTAAGGAGCAAAGAGAATCAATTCAAGAGAAATCAATGGAGCTCCAAAAAGTAGGACTGGTACAGGTGGAGAACAGCCCTAGTTACAATGTCTTGTCAGTGGTATCTTAATTAGCCACCTTTAGCCTCTGAAGGAAACAGACCCTTTTCAACATTTAAAGTCCAAAGGTACAGAGAACAAAAAGAAAGGACTTTCTCATTAGGAAATAGGTTCCTCTCACTGAAGATTACCAGAGTTGGATGATTTATTAGGCATTTTGAAGTAGGGATTATTGTTGAAGTTAAAACAGAAATCTCTTGAGTTCCCTTCCACCCTGTGATGGGGATAGCATAAGAACTTTCAATGATCAACCTTCTAATAAGTCAGAGAAGAATTGCAATCTCTTGGTATAATGGCCATATTCACCGAAGAAATCACAGGTATTTGAAATATCATGAAAGAATATTAAAAATTTCTGCCAATGGATGCATGATTTAAACACAAAGAGAGATATCATAATCAAATTAGTGGAATGGGAAATTACCTGTCAGAAGCAAGGATAGGGAAAGCATTTATGACCAAATAATAGAGAGGTTCGTGAAAGGTAAAATGAATAATTTTGACTATATAATTTTTTGGTACTTATAAACCCAATGAAGCTAAAATTAAAAGAAAAACAAGGAACCGGCGAAAAAATATTTGCAGCAAATTTCTCTGATAAAACTCTGACAAAATTTGCAAGAATAAGACCTATTCCTCAATTGGTAAATATCAAAGTGTATGAATTCACAGTTTTCAGAGGAAAAAATCAACATTGTCAATAACCATATGAAAAAGTATGAATGAAAAAGCAGCAGACTTCATAGAGAAATGCAAATTAAAACAATTTGGAAGTACTACCTCATACTCATCAGAATGGCTAAGATAGCAAAAATGAAAATGAGAAATTCATGAGGGAATATGGGAAAACAGATACAAGTCATACACTATTAGTGGAGGTATTGAACTAGCCCAACTATTCTGAAAAGCAATTTGGAACTATATCTGAAAAGGTAATAATGCATAACTTTTGACCTGACAATATTCATACTAAGACTATATACTAGGGAAATCTTTTTCAAAATGTATAAAAATATTTATCTACATATTTATATGTATATGTACAAAATATGATGATAAAGAATTGGAAACTAAAGAAGTACTCATCAATTGGGAATGTCTAAACATGTGGTATATGAATATTATAGAATACTATTATACTGTAAGCGATGATAAAGGGGTTAGTTTCAGAAAAAAATATGGGAAGATTTGGAAGATTTGATAAAAAGTGAAGTGAGCAAAACCAAGAGAACAATTTATGCCATAATATCAAAATTGTAAAGATAATTAACTATGTAAAACTCAGTAATGCCAATGAACACAAAACTACATCACAATGTCAAAGGACTATGAAACTTGTTATCTACCTTCAGATAGAGAACTAATGGATATAGAGTTCAGAAAAAAAAGCATTTTTCTTGCTTTATTTTTCTAGAATATTATTAACATAAACATTTGATTATATATATATTTGTAATAAGTTTTGTTTTTCTTCACTTCTCATTGGGTGGAAGAAGGGGGAAAGGTAGGAAGAGAATTTGAAACTTAAAAAAAAGTAAAAATCTCAGTGTTTTAAATATAATATATATACATATACATAAACATATTTAAATGTCTGCAACCTCCCCCAAGCTGCAACTCACAAAACTTTTCTTTATTTACTCTTTGATCTGTGCTCTGCTCACAAAATACCTACTCAGAGGACAAGATCTGTACTAAACATTAGGTCATTTGAAGTGAGCTAACTCTTAGGTTAAAAGGCTTAAATATAGGAATTTTTTTTTTCATGCTTGTTATCCCTACTACCTACAGTGACTATCACATAGTAAGTGCTTAATTTTTTTGTTGTTGTTTGGTTGGCTTTTTATTGATTGGCTGAAAGGATGGGAAAATTAAGGATTACTTCAAATCAATCAGGCTAGTCACCACCAAATTATAGACTTAAAAGTTCTTCTTGTACCAAAATGGCCATATGATGAGGGACATTAGGCAGGGCTGTTTGGCCAGGGCTCTGTCTTATTGCTGAAAGGCATTGTGCATTCTGGTTCAATTTAGTCAAGCCATTCTTCAGAAAGGCTTAAAATCCATTATGTCCTTCATTTTGAAGGAACAAAAGGAAACATTTGGGTCCCATCTTCTTCTTGTCCACATGCAGGCAAAGCTCCCAGGAGAATCATTGAAAGCTCTGCCTGTGTTAATGTGACCCTGAGTAAAATCAATGTAGAAAATTGAATTTCTTTTTTTTTCACCCCTCAGGATGTCAAAATCGGCTATTTTCTCACTCTTTCAACAGAGTCTGCCAAATGGAGGAGTCAGGAATCTTGCAGTCTAGGCTTTGTAATTTCCCACTGGCTTGTGACATGTCCTTGCTCCAGTCAAGATCCTTGGCCAAACTCTCAATCTCTGAAAGGTAAAGAAAAGAAAAACAGTAGCTGACACTTCACAACCTAGAAAGTGAAAAAATGGGTTTCAGAAGCATCTTCTTCCTGTCATAATGTATATACTCCATATGGCATACTGCAGAAACACATACTTTCAATATGTCATACATAAACAGAGAGGAAAAAAAATGTTCACTCTGTATCTCAACATTTAAGAATGGCTTAGGAGATGTCCACATCCACATCATACCCACACACACAATGTTAAAATATATATATGTGTGTGTGTGTATATATATATACAGATATGTACCTAGAATATATGTGCACACACATATGTGCATATGCACACATATAGATCCATGTGTCTGTACATATATGTATATTCATGTGAACCATGTGCTGTACAGTATGCATGTGCACTTATATACATGCATATGTATGGTACATATAGATACATATATACATATAAGTACTCTATGCATGTACATGTATGTATGAATGTGTATATATATATATTCAATAATACATTTATCACATATTCTTTCATATATATATATATATTCAGGCAATCCATCAATCAATAAGCTCTTATTTATTAATCTTCTACTATATGTTGGGAAATGTACTAGATGCTGGGGATGAGTCTAAAAACTGAGTTTTACTTGCAAGGAGGACACATTCTAATAGGGAAGTGTGTAGGAAATAGATACAGCCTAAATATAACACGAATAAATATAAAGTATTTCAACATAAGGGAAGGAGGGAGTGTGCTTTTGTTTGTTTTTTATTGTCCTTCATTTGTTTTCAAAAAGGATCAGTAGCATCACAGGGTAACATCATGAACTTGAGCATGAATGAATTGGAGTAAGGCAGAGTTGCACAAAGTCATCAGCCTTAATCTCTCTTCTAGAGTCATCACAATCCAATGGCAGAACAAAAGTCAAAATGGCTGGGGATGGTCTGGGATGTACTGGCTGACCCTGACATCTTCAATGTCTGACCAAGCTTTAAGTGCTCCACAGAACGTGCTTCAGCCACCTATCATGGCTGTTGGAATAAATTGTTCTCATCTGCCCAAGGGAAATCTTTACTTCTTGGAGTAGACATTTCCCTACTTCACTGATGGGTTTTAAGGCTGTCTATTACCTTCAACCTGAATTAACCCATATGCCCAGACAGTTTTACAGGAGTATGACTGCTGTGTATGCTACAATTTCTTGGAGTCACAGGTGGCTGAACATATTGAGTTCCAGATGGACACCACGGGTGAATGAGCAGCTCTGAGAAGGACTCAGGCAGCCCTCACTCCAGATGTGCTAATCCTCCCTGTACACCCCAAAGGTCATCCACGGCATCCACGGCCATCACCAGCAGCCTTGACTTTTGTCTTGCCACAGAACTTTGATGATTCTAGAAAAGAGAATGAAGCTGACAACTTTGCAAAACTGTCTCACTTAAATTTAATTATGCTTAAGTTAAGAAATCATCCCATGAGTTCATTGATCCTTTGCAAAAAATAATGTACAACTGCAAAGGAAGACATGGAGTCCATAAAACAAAGGTAAGGAGGAAATACATTTCAGGGACAGGAAATATGTGTAAAGGAGTGGAGAAGAGAGGACTGTCCTCTATGAAGAATAGGCATATATAGACAGACTAGCCAAATCCACTCTCAAAGGAAGATTTGCCATATGTCAGGGGGTTCCAAAGAATGTGCCATTGAGAGATGATTCAGATCAATGCCAAAGATCCTGTGATGGAGAGAGCCATCTATACCCAGAGAGAGGGCTGTGGGAACTGAGTATGGATCACAACATAGCATTTTCACTCTTTTTTATTTTTGTTTGCTTGCATTTTATTTTCTTTCTCATTTTTTTCTTTTTTGATTTGATTTTTCTTGTGCAGCATGATAATTGTTTAAATATGTATGCATATATTGGGTTTAACATATATTTCTACCATGTTTAGCATATATTGGACTACTTGCCATCTAGGGAAGGGGGTGGGATAAAGGGGGGAAGCTGGAATACAAGATTTTGCAAAAGTTAATGTTGAAAAACTATCCATGTATATGTTTTGAAAATAAAAAAACTTTAAAAAAAAAAAAGAATGTGCCATTGGGTTTCAAAGAGGAATCTGTATATCATATATGGATATATAAGATATTTCAAGAATTTTAGTCAAACTATTAAAGCTTAAAAGTGAACTAAGACTTTTGGGACTCTGTGTATTTGTATGCATAAGTGTGTGTACATGTAGACATGTGTACATGTATCACATATGTGTATCTATACATATAAATGTATATACATCTATATGTGGCTGTATGTGTACATATATATTATATGTATATACATACACATGTATGTGTGTGTATGCCTTCTATCACATTGGTATTGGATATAAAACTATAAATCTACATATAAATAGATTCCATGTAATTGTAAAGTAATAAACTACACATAAAAGCATCTATAAACCTACATATAAATAGATTCCATGTGATTGTAAAGTAATAAACTCACTTTTAAAACAAATTTGTAAATCTTAATCCTTCTCTGATACTTCTTCAAGACATGAAGATGAGCCTGAATATTTGGAGGTCATACCAGTGGAGCACAAGCCTAGCAGACAGCCATTTATTAGGCACCTATTATATGCCAGGTACTGCACTAAGAGCTCTTAAGGGCACATGGAGAGATGCAAAAGCAGTTCCTGTTCTCAAGTAGTTCACAATCCAATTGGAGAGGAAACATTCAAACCACTAGATACACACCAGTTATAAACAATTTAAATTGGAGCTCATCAAGGAAGCTCTGTAAGTCCTACCAAGCTAGAAAAGTTTTCAATAGCTCAGCAGCTGTTGAATACCCAGCTAGCTAAATCTGGAGAGGTCCATTACTGAAAGCTTGGCTCTTTTGGTCAGAGTACAAGGTATCGAGTTAAGATACAGGGAGGTTCAGATGTATATCAGTTGAGGGAATATCCATCCCAATAAAATTAAAGATTTAATTTTTTTTTAATTTTAAAAAATATTTTTGGTAATATTGAAGTGTGCTTCCAAAGGACTATTTTCCTTCAAAGCCATCAGTTTTGGGAGGTCAGACAAGGGTTACAACAAGCATGCTTGTCACATTTTTGGAATCCAGTTTTGGAGTTGCATCCATATCCATTTATGAGGCACATAAGAAAGCCTATCTTTTTACTGTATTTGTCATTTATGACCCAAAGTAGATCATTTAGCATGATCACCCACCATGTTCACAGACACTTCATTCCAAACAACTTTTGGCCATTTCCTCCAAACAAATTGACTCGATGAGGACTTGCCATCAATCAGTATGTCCCAAAGAATGTGCCTCAGGGTATGATTAAGCAAAGATAGCATTATTAATATGAATATTTATTTTCTCAAGGTGACAGCTGTATGAGTTCTTGTATATTTGTTAAAAAATTTAAAAATCTTGACACATTATAATCCCACCTCACATCATATAGCTAGATATTACCAATTAATCTGGATATCTATTGCATTCCCTTGGATAATATCCACTTGCATTCAAGCACACAGTATTTTAATGTGCTTATGTTAAGATCACATTTAAAATCAAGGTTTGGTAGACCTGTTTCAGAGATTAATAGACTTAGGTTTGTAGCTCTATGGTTCAAGTCCATATTCCTCAGCCATTTTTCCCCATATCATTTTAATGTTTAGCTATTCATTTCAATTAACATTCACACTAGCAAGTTTGAGGCTTTAGCTAAAATCTAAACTGAGGTCAATTCACAAAAATGGTATGGGGAGACAGGAAGGAATAATAATAATAATTTGTTGTTTTTGAATCATCTTAGTCCATGACCCCCATTAGAGTTTTCTTGGCAAAGATGCTGGAGTAGTTTGCCATTTCCTTCTCCAGATCATTTTTCAGATGAGGAAACTGAGGGAAATAAGAATAAGTGATTTGCCCAAGGTTATACAGCTAGTAAATGTTTGAGGACACTTCTGAAATCAGGTACTCCTGACTCTAGGGCCAGCTAGCCCTGTACCACCTAGCTGCCATTATAATAATTATTATTTCTATAACATTACTCATTAACTATTAACAATAATTATTATTATAGTTAGCATTTTTGAAGTACCTACTATGCATCAGGCACTATGCTATATTATTTCACTTGATTCTCCCAATAACCTTGTAAGTTAGATGCTATTATTATCTTCATTTGACAATTAAGAAAACTAAGGCAAATGGGATTAAGTGACTTTCCCAAGGTCACACAGCTAAGTTGGATTTGAATTCAGGTTTTCTTGATCCATGACAAACAATCTATCTACCTCTCTACCAGGTATCCTGGACTGGATATTATGGTGGTAACACTAGTGATATTACTGTCTATTGTTGGCTAGAATTATATTTAAGGGGCAGCCAGGTGGTGCAGTGGATAGAGCACCAGCCCTGAAATCAGGAGGACCTGGGTTCAAATATGACCTTAGACACTTAACACTTCCTAGCTGCATGACCCTGGGCAAGTCACTTAACCCCAACTGCCTAAATAAAAAATAAAAATTTTAAAAATAATATTATATTTGAGAGGAGGTAATGTAACACTTTCATCAGATTCAGAATTTCAGTGACCAAAGAACTACCAACCTGCAGGACAAGCTAGCCAGCTTAGCCAAAGCAGCAAAGTTACCCTGGGGATAGATAAGAGAGGGTGTGTATCATAGGGGTCAAAACACTGCTAGATCCTCAACTACTCTGGAAACAGCTCTAGACCTGGAGCTCAAGAATAAGGATGCTTCTAAGACTACCAACCCTTCTCCCAGACTTGGTAGGGAAGCCATCATCCAAGGGGACAACCCTTGTTGACAATGTAATTACCATTCTTGTCGCCATCAGCATCAATCACTGCCCTCAACAGTTAGGTAAATAAATAGTGAATAGCTTTTTAGCTACTTGCTAAATAAAATAGCATAAAATTGCTAAATAAACAGCAAAAAAAAAAAAAGCAAATAGCAGAGCCCCACAGACCATTGGCTCATTTTCTAGTTCAGTTCCTACAATCATCATTCAGGGAACAATCCTAGGGAGAAGGATCCATCCCTCCCAACCAATGCAAACCAATTGCCACCAATAGGGCAGTCAAGCCAGCCTAGATGAAAGCATCCAAGTCTCTTGAGAGAGGGACAGGAGGCAGCCTAAGCCATCATCCCAGGAATCAACCGTTGCAGAAATGTGACGGGGCAACTGCTCCTGCAGGTGCTTCAACCTCAACCTCCTTAGCAATCATAGGTGCTAAAGCCTAGGAAAAGAAAATTCTTGCTACCAATGTTTTATCAGCAGAAATAGCATTAATGAAGATCTATCACCATCTGCTCTGCACCTGCCCCCGATGGCAGGATCACGGGCCTTGCCATCTGACATGCATCTGAAACCTTCTTTGGGCTGCATTCCCCATTAGAATGTGAATTATTTGCAAGAAGGGACTGTCTTGCTTTTGTCAAAAGTGTTCTACATATAATAAGCATTTAATAAATGCTTTTTTATTCATTCTTAAAAGATGAAATATAATAAATAAAAGATAGTGCTGAGAAAATATTCTCTGTTCTTTACAAGCTTGAACATTAGCCAAAATCTGTAGTTAACATTAAACTTAGTCTGAATTTAGACTAGGTATAATAAGAAATATTTTATATGATCTCTAATCAAAAACTTCTTAACCTGTGGGATGCAACTATGGGGTCATATAACTGACTGTGGGGGTTCCCAAAATTATGATTTACTATAAGCAAATGTTTGATTTGTGTGCCTATTTTATATACCTATATACCTGGGGTCATGCAAGAATTTCTTGGGTGAAAAGGGGTCATGAGTAGGAAAAGTTTGAGAAGCCCTGCTCTACTATACCCCAAACCCTCCACATATATTGTACTCTTTTCCATGAAAAAAAAAGAACTTCATGGAACCAGGAATCCAATGGAAACACAATAGAAATAGAAAGACAATATGATATTTGGAACCACTCTGGGTGCTGATGGGTAAGCTCTCACTTTATATTGCCTAGAATTAGACTTTCCCATCACTTCCCAGCCAATATTTCCAAATCATACTTCTGCCTTTCCCTAGACTATCCTGATTTTCTTGATCTTACCACCCCTTTGTCTTAGAATCTATTATACAAAAACAGAAACTTGTTTATCTTTATCTTGCTTGCTTTATATTTATATTCCTTACACTTGGAACCATGCCTGCTACATAAAGCTTTCAGAAGACTGTACAATTTTAAATTTTAATAGTCTAAATTAGCTAAATAGATTAAAACTGCACTAAGACTTTTGGAAAATCCTATATAGTAAATGTCTCTCTGTATCTCTCTCTGTCTCTCTCTCTCTCTGTCTCTCTCTCTCTCTCACACACACACACACACCTATCAGCCTATACATTTCAAAATAGCTTTACCATATTTTTATCTCAGTAATTTTTACCATAATCCATTACAAAAGGGAATTTCTAAAGACCTGAAATTGAATCTGACTCAACCTATGTTTTAAAGGCAACCATATCAGGAAGTACTGTCCTACAATTCCAGAACTTAGGATAAAACAAACTTTGAGCAAGTAAATTAAAAAAGGAAAAAGAAAAGAAAGAAAGAAAGCCATGACAGTGGTAAAGAACTTCAAGACTATGCCATGTGAAGATTGGTTGGAAAAACCAGAGGAACAGAAAAGACTTGAGGGAGAACCTGATTACTATCTTCAAGTATCTGAGGATGGGTCATGTGGGAGAAGAGTTAGTCTTATTCTGATTGGACCTGGAGGGCAAAAGTATGAGTGATGGGTGGTGGTTACAAAGAGTCAAATTTAGTCAGAATATAAAGAAAAACTTATTAATTCTGAGAGCTATGCAGAAATAGGATGAATTACCTTGAAAGACAGTAAGTTTACTTGAGGACCTTAAGCAAAAAATCAGATGACAAAATGTCTGTTACCTTATAGACAGACACCTTTTTCAAGTGTATATTGGATTAGATAGCTGAAGACCTTTCCTACCCTAATTCCCTGATAATCTGTTATTAGTACTGTTTACCTTTAGATTCTGAAGGAAAGGAATATGACGCCCCTTCCCTAGCTCTTAGCATATTATTTACCACATAGTAGGTGCTCATTAAATGAAATGATAATAATATATTATTGTTGGCATATAAAGACAATTCATCTAGCTTAATATTAAAAGAATACACACTTTAGTGACTTTGGGGCATAATTCCAAGTTGTTTTTCTAAAATTGTTTGACTATGCATACATGTTAAAAGGGCTTTGTTTTCCATTTCTTTTTTTTTT